>JADBJO010004878.1:10000-15000 GCA_016801955.1 Conus betulinus
AATTGTTTCTGTATGATGACGATTAGTGAGAGCATTTGATCGAGAGTTGAATAGCCTTTCTCAAAGCCCGCGTGCCTACTCACTCGTACTGTTATCATGTTCGACCCACTCTGGTAATCTATAGTTCATGATGGACCTATATAACTCACCATTTATATCACAAAGTGATATGCCCCTGTAACTGCTGGGGACACTGACTTCCCCTTTCTTAGCTAATGGCAATGTAATCGATTCTGTCCAGTGATCAGGAAGTATGCCTTGATCAAAAAAGTGCATTGAAAAATCTGACGAAGTCAGTTATACGTGAGAGAGAGAGAGAGAGAGAGAGAGAGAGAGAGAGAGAGAGAGAGAGAGAGAGAGAGAGAGAGAGAGAGTATAACATTTACCGAGGTAGGCTTGCCAGCCTCATAGGAAGGGCATGGTGGTGTGGAGGTTGTTGATACAAGGATAGACATAAAAAAATACGTGTCAAACAACAACAACAACAAGAAACAAACAAACAGGCAAACATGACTTGGAGCAGGCCCACAGGAGGGTTGGAGCAGGCTACAGGAGACTTGGAGCGGGCCTACAGGAGACTTGGAGCAGGCCTACAGGAGACTTGGAGCAGGCCTACAGGAGACTTGGAGCAGGCCTACAGGAGGGTTGGAGCAGGCCTACAGGAGGGTTGGACCAGGCCTACAGGAGACTTGGAGCAGGGCTACAGGACGATTGGAGCAGGCCCACAGGAGGGTTGGAGCAGGCCTACAGGAGGGTTGGACCAGGCCTACAGGAGACTTGGAGCAGGGCTACAGGACGATTGGAGCAGGCCACAGTAGACTTGGAGCAGGCCTGCAGGAGACTTGGAGCAGGCCTACAGGAGACTTGGAGCAGGCCTACAGGAGGGTTGGAGCAGGCCTACAGGAGGGTTGGAGCAGGCCTACAGGAGGGTTGGAGCTACAGGAGGGTTGGAGCAGGCCTACAGGAGACTTGGAGCGGGCATACAGGAGACTTGGAACAGGCCTATAGGAGACTTGGAGCAGGTCTACAGGAGGGTTGGAGCAGGCCTACAGGAGACTTGGAGCGGGCCTACAGTAGACTTGGAGCAGGCCTACAGGAGGGTTGAAGGGTTTGCTGCCAGTACAAAAGAAACATGGACCAGAGCGGCCAGACGCTGGAAGCCACCCAAACGAGAGAGAAGAGAAGAGAAGAACACCACACACACACACACACACACACACACACACACACACACACACACAACACACACACACACACACACATACAGATAGAGAGAGAAGTGAGTGAGTGAGTGAGTGAGTGAGAGAGAGTGAGTGAGAGAGAGAGTATGTGTGAGTGAGAGAGACCGTCTGAGAGAAAAAGAATTAGTGAAAGAGAGAGTGAGAGAGAGAGAGAGTGAATAATGTGGTGTGTGTGTGTGAGAGAGAGAGAGAGAGAGAGAGAGAGAGAGAGAGAGAGAGAGAGAGAGAGGAAGACCGTGAGAGAGAATGAGAGAGAGAGACAGACAGACAGCCAGACATACTGACAGGCAGACACATTCATGCTTTTATAGTCCCAGCCGAAAATGGAGGGGGAAGGGGGGGGGGGGGGGGGGGGGGGCATAAACACGAAATATTAGATCTATTGAAGAAAAAAAATGTATGATTTGTAGAACCACCACACACACACACACACACACACACACACACACACACACACACACACACACACACATCACATCACATATAGTGGAACATCCGTTTGTTAATTAAAGAGGTATTCCGAGAGGCAGCTGTTCAGTGTTTATGTTGAATATCCTGCCAATCCCAACAACATTCCATGAGCGCGTTTGATAGTGATTGAGTGAGTACACACCATGGCGACTCGTCGTCTTGAAAAGATACGAGGGTGTGTAAAAAAAAAACACACAAAAACCAAAGAGTGGCCTGTGTCTAACCTGCCTAGACCTGTTTCGTCTGCACTGCCATCGGTGGCATATTGTGGTGGGAATTCTGTCTGGTTCCGACGAGTTGTTCCAGTCCTCTTGCCACAGGCCCTGTGACACGTTTATGAGCCTGCTGGGTTCCAGACTGGTTAGGGGGGGGGGGGGGGGGGGAGATGATCTGGACCATTTTTTTTAATGGGTGGAATTCTTGGCAAGATGATGATCATCCAGTTCATTTGCCTCGAATGCCAGCAACACAAGACCGGGAACTCGAGCGAATTCAATGTTGGGATGGTCAGAGAGAGAGAGAGAGAGGTGGGGGGAAAGAGAGAGAGACAGAGAGAGAGAGAGAGGGGAGAGAGAGAGAGAGCGAGAGAGAGAGAGAGAGAGAGAGAGAGCGAGGAGAGATATTGTGTAAGTCCACTATGTGTATGTGCGTGTGTGGCTTTGTGTGCGCATACTCTCTCTCTCTCACTCTCTCTCTCTCTCTCCTCTCTCTCTCTCTCTCCTCTCTGTGTGTGTGTGTGTGGTGTGTGTGTGTGTGTGTGTGATATGTTGGAATAAGGTGTTGTAATATTGTTAGATGTGTGCGTGTGTGTGTGTGTGTGTGTGTTTGTGTTGTGTGTGTGTGTGTGCGTGCGTGCGTGCGCGTGCGTGCGTGCGTGTGTGCAGTGTTTGTGTGTGTGTGTGTGTGTGTGTGTGTGTGGGTGTGTGTGTGTGTGTGTGTACTCAAGTATTTCCATTAAAATAAACTCGAAAGGAATTATCAATATGAATATTGTCGGGAAGGAAGTTAAACAAAACAGAAATCAATCAGTGTCAAGATTTTTTCGAGAAATCTTAATTAATTGATATGACGTCAAATAGCCTGAGGTAGTCAAAGACGGAGTACACACTGCCACGATAGTTGTGTGTGTGTGTGTGTGTGTGTGTGTGTGTGTGTGTGTGTGTGTGTGTGTGGTGTGTGTGTGCGTGTGTGTGTGTAATAAATCAATGTTTAAAGACGATCTGATTGTAACTTTAAGTGTGACAGACCCTCTTTTTTGTAGTAGGTCATTTGATGTAAATGATTAGCTGATGTTGAGTTTCAACTTTGCATTTTAATTTTTTTTCCACTTCGTTCCTTTTTTTTTTTTTTTTTTGGATAGTGTTTCAGCCCTAATATGGCTTTGGTGGTCGGCGGGGCTTAGATTTGAAATGTACAGGGAGTCGCTATCTCCGTGCAGGGAAGCCTAAAACGCAGTTTAATGCATGCATCTTCTTCCTTCGGTTTCCCGTTTCCAAAGTGGACACACTCCTTGGGTGTACGCATGATTTGTGTGAGTAAAACCAAGCGCAGCTATACCTAACATGTTCTGTCTCTGTTTCGACAGGACTGGCTGGAGGACATAGGTGAACCGTTCTTCTGTTGTGCTGCCCCAGTGACTCACCTCGGAGCTGATTGAGGCCGAAAACGAAGATGAAGAAGAAGAAGAAGGAGAGGGAGAAGAAGGGGAAGAGAAGAAGGAAAAGGTATACGGGAGAAACTAAGAAGAAGAAATAAGAAGAAGAAGAGAAAGAGGAAGAAGAAGAGGAGATGAGAAGAAGAATAGGAGAAGAATATATAGGATGATAAGACGAATTCTGAGAGGAAGAAGAGAAGTATCCTAAGAAGAAGAAGAAACAAGAAAGAGGAAGAACTAAGAGGAAGAGAGAAAGAAGAGGCAGAAGAAGGAAGAAGAAGAAGAAGAATACGAAGACTCAAAAGAAGAAAACGAATAAGAAGAAGACGAATGAGGAGGAGGTTCTTCTCCGCATCCGAAGAAGAAGAGACTTCCCCTCATAAGCCTCAGAAGACCGTCAAGGTAAGATTTCTAGGTAGGAGGAGAAGTACGAAGACGAACGAAGAAAACGAAAGAATAATAAGAATAAGAAGAATTCTGACAACTCAGAACAAAACCTGTTATCACTATATCATTCATCTTCAATCTCTCTTCGAGAGAGATAGAGCTTAGCTATAGAGACAGACTCTATATAGAGCGCTCTGAGAGCGCGATAGAGAGGCGAGATGATTCTGTCTGTCTGTCTTTCTGTCTCTGTCCTTTTCACACAAACTACAGACCTCGACCGACAGAATGACTGACTGTCATACAGACATACAGACATGCTGAGGAGACTGACAGAAAGATGTTTAATATGTAACATCTTCGTGGTGATGTTGTTGTTGTTGTTCATTTTTTTATATATTATTTGATTAATGTGTGTTAGCACACTAAGATTTACTTTGGCAACAAATTGTCTCAGTAAGAAAATCAGTTGGCGTTTTGTATTAACATTTTGCATACTTACTCGTCAATAATTTGTGTGTGCACGCGTAAAATGAGTGTAACATGCCGTGCGCGTGCGTGCTTTGCGTTCGTGCGTGCGTGCGTGCGTGAGTATTTGTGTGCGCGCGCGCATGTGTGTGTGTGTGTGTTCTGTGTGTACACTAGTGCATAAGCATGCGTGCATCTTTGTCTAGCGTGGTGCGCGCGCATGTCCTGAAAAGTGCTCTTGTGTGTGTGTGTGTGTGTGTGTGTTTGTGTGTGTGTGTCGTGTGTGTGTGTGTGTGCGTGTGTGTGTGTGTGTGTACACGCAACGCGTGCAGCACCTCTCTCACCCGTGGAGTTGCGAAGGATTTCGTTCGTCCGATCGATTTTTCTGCCTCCGTCTCCTCATCTCTGCAACTTGTTCTAATATTCCTGTCTTCTAGACCACGCGGAGCGTCGGTATTGTGTGTGAGTGACCCTGCTTACCCCAGTCTTCTAATCTCTCTTTTTTTTTCCTCTCTTTTTTGTTGTTTTTTGTTTTTTGTTTTGTTTTCTTCTTCTTCTTCGTACCTCCGGCACGGAGGCTGTCTTTTGTACGACGTTTGTTTGTTGTGTCTGTCTTTCTGTCTGTTTGACTACCCGTTCTGTCTGTCCCTTTTCTGTCTATCTGTGTGCAAGATGACACATGAAGTGAAGAGCTGATCTGAGCGAAAGTTCGTCAAAAGCCGGAAATGGCGCCCGGGAATGAGCCTGTTAAAAATTTTGGTTTTTGAAATGTGTGGAGCGGT
>JADBJO010004878.1:22500-35000 GCA_016801955.1 Conus betulinus
TCCTCACTTTTTTTTTCTCCTCCCCATTAGTGTCATTATCATTTCTTTCTCCTCCTCTTCCTCCTCCACCACCTCCTCCTCCTCCGCCTCCTCCCTTTCTCCTCCTCCTCCACCTTCTCCCTCTCCTCCTCCACCTCCACCTCCGCCTCCACCTCCTCTTCTTCTCCTTCTCCCCCTCCTCCACCACTTCTTCCACTTCTTCCTCCTCCGCCTCTACCACCACCACCTCCTCCTCCTCCTCCTCCCTCTCCTCCTCCACCTCCGCCTCCACCTCCTCCTTCTCCTCCTCCCCCTCCTCCTCCACCACTTCTTCCTCCTCCTCTTCACCACCTCCTTCTCCTCCTCCTCCTCTCCTCTCCTCCTCCTCCACCTCCGCCTCCACCTCCTCCTCCTCAGCTACATCTTCGTCTTCTTCACTTGCTCTCCATCGTCCCACTCCACATCCTCAGAAGGTCGGTGTCCCAGGACTGTTTCCTGATCTGGTCTTATCGGCCACAAAGCGAGTTTCTCTCCCCCTCCTGGCCCCCCCCCCCCCCCCCCTACACACACACACACACACACACACACACACACACACACACACACCACACACACCACACACACACACACAACACAACACACACACCCGTCTAATATCACGATTAGTGGAAAGACGTTAAATAAATCACACACACACACACACCACACACACACCACACACACACACACACACACACACACACACACATTTCCATCCCTGATCTAAAACTCTTCCTCGATTCCCCCTTCCCTTCCATCCACCCCTCCCTTTCCTACACACTTTCTTTCCCCCCCCCACCCCCCCCCCCCCCCCCCCCCCCCCCTCCCCCCACCCTCGCCGTCCACAGCCGCAGTCCACAGTGCTCAGATTTTTGTGCGCTCCAGCTGGAAGTTAGTCACACCCCCCCCCCCCCCCCCCCCCTCACACACACACACACACACACCACACACACACACACACACACACACACACACACACACACACACACACACACACACACCACACACACACACAAAAACTTTAAAAAAAAAAAAAAAAAAGAAAGAAAAAAAGGAAAAAGAAATCTATGCTACAGCGCTCTGTCTGATTGAATGGAAAGCGACAAGACGCAAGTAAGGAAGCAAACAATTATACACGAGAAACGTATACAGTAAAAAAAAAAAAAAAAAAAAAAATGTGGCTGCACACCAAACATCAATGCACCAAGGCTTTGCTTAAGAAGTCGAGTATTTATAGACTGGCTGAATAAGATCATTTTGAGAGGTTTTTTTTTTTTTTTTTTTTTTTTTTATAGTGTCTGAAACTTGATTTTTCTCCGCATTTTCTTTCATAATGCCCATCCAAGAACAAGGCAGGTGGCTGAAAGGCAGACAGATTAAGTCAAATCAAAGGAATGGGGACTATTTGGGGGGCTTCCAGCTGGGAGCAAAGATAGGGTCAGGGGTGAGTGCAAAGGCCTGAAATGTGACGTCAGGTAAAAGGGAAGGTTATGTATTTGCAGACTGCATGTGCTTTCATCGGTGGAAATCCCCCTCCCGACCCCCCCCCCCCCCCCCCCCCCCAGCCCCCCTCCCCCCCCCCCCCCCCCCCCCACCCGCCCTGCCCCCGCAAACAGCGAAAATGATTGTTGTACTTTTGACCAAATATATGTTCAGCGTGTAATACTGGCTCGAACTTTATGGTAGGCCTCAAAACGCTTACATGGATGAACTAGTGATTTAATAAACAATAAACAAATAGGGGGTAACCCCTGCTGCCATAAAAAAACCTAACACAGAGTAACTTTTACTCAAGACTGGGCACAACCTCTTAAACTTGAATAAAGTCAGACAAAGACGAACAATCTAATGGGGAGAGAGGAGGGGGGGGGGGGGGGGGGGGGGGGGGGGAGGGGCGGGGGAAAGGGAACAAGCGCAGGCCAACAACAACCCCTCCGTCATCACAGTAATGACATGGCAAAGATTTTGAACTGAAGGGGTGGGGGGGGGGGGGTGGGGAGGGGGGAGGGGGTTTGAAGATGAAATTTAAACGGAGTGGTTTAGTGCCAAATCCTAATTGCGGCGTGTGGCCGGTGTGGCGAGTGTGCCACCAGCTCTCCGCACTGTCTGCACCCCATGCTGACACTAAGAGGGGAACGATGTCAGCCTGGTCCGTGCAGACACTTCCTTCCTTTCCTGCTGCTGGGGAGAGAGGGTTCTTACCCACCACCCATGCACTCCCTGCCCGGTGGGCACTTAACTCTGTGTCTGTGTGTGTGTTGTGCGCGCGCGTGTGTGTGTGTGAGTGAGAGAACGAGGAGAGAGAGGAGAGAGAGAGAGAGAGAGAGAGACAGACAGACAGACAGACAGACAGAGAGACAGAGACAGAGACAGAGAGACAGACAGACAGACAGACAGAGAGAAAGAGAGAGACAGAGAGAGAGAGAGAACCTCTTTACTTACATGGGAGAGAGAGAGAGAGACAGAGAGAGAGAGAGAGAGAGAGAGAGAGAGAGACAGAGACAGACAGAGACAGACAACACAGACAGAGAGAGAACCTCTTACTTGCAATTGAGAGAGAGAGGCAGAGAGAAAAAACTTTTTACTTACATGGTGGGGGGGGGGGGGGGGGGGGGGGGAAGGAGAGAGAGAGAGGAGAGAGAGGGGAGGGAGAGAGAGATTGAGAGAGAGAGAGAGAGAGAGAGAATGTGTGTTAGTTTAAACGACAAACAAAACGAGAGAGAGAAGAGAGAGAAGAGAGAGAGAGAGAGAGAGGACAGACAGACAGACAGACAGACAGACAGACAGACAGACAGACAGAGATGATGGCTGCATGACATGACTATCTTAGACAGGCCATCGGGAGCCAGAGTGCCAAACATTGTAGTGCTGATGACCTGGTAAGCAACCCGACCTAAACTACTGACGTTGGGAGATTGGAGGCCCGCAGCTCCACGCTCTATCTCTCTCTCTCTCTCTCTCTCTTCTCTCATCTCTCTCATACTCTCTCTCCTCTCATCTTCTGTGTTGTCTGCCTGCCTCTCTGTCGTGTCTGCCCCTGTACTGTCTGTGCTCTTCTCCTCTCTCTCTCTCTCCTCTCTCCATCTCTCTTATCCTCTCACTTGCTTTTGTAAATAAAGAAATACACACCACACACACACCACACACACAACCAAAACGCACGCACGCACGCACGCACGCACGACGCACGCACAAACCCACACACACACACAACACACACACACACACAGCCAGTCCAGACCCCATCCTCACCACCCCCCTACCCCACCCCCACCTCCCTCGCCTACTGTAATTCTATACCCACCCATATGACGGGCCTAGTGACATAATCAGCAGGATCCTGCGCACCCCATCGGCGCCACTTGATATCCTGCGCAGGTACTCAATGGGAAGGTTGTCGAGGTTAGGAGCGGGAGAGGAGTGGGGGGGAAGGGAGGAAGGTAGTGGGGGTGGGGAGGGGGAGGGGGAGGGAGAGTTTGACCGTGGTCGTAGTAGGGGTGAGGAGGAGGTAGGGGGAGGAGGAGAGGAGGGACAGGAGAAGGGCTGGGGATGGGTGGGGGGGGGGGGGGGGGGGGGGGGGGACCGGGGGCCGACGGAAAGAGGAAGGGTTGCGAAGTGGATTGGATAGGGCGATACGGTAGGGTGGGTGATGAGGTGGGGGGGGGGGGGGGGGGGTAGAGACTAAAATTCGTTTTCTAGGAAAATCCACAGTGTAACGGACAAGTATCCACCATATCCTCTCTCTCTCTCTCTCTCTCTCTCTCTCTCTCTCTCTCTCTCTCTCCTCTCTCTCTCTCCGTCTCCTCTCTCTCTCTCTCTCCTGTGCCTCCTGTTCTTTTTTTCTCTTTTCTTTATTTATCTATTTATTTATTTTACTCATTTGCTCATTTCTTTCACTTATTTATCTATTATTTGTTTACTTGCGTATTCATTTACTTATTTATTTACCTACATTTGTTTTTGTACTTATTTATTCAGTTACTTTTTAAATCATTGATTTATTCATTGATTTATTCATTCATCCATGTATTTATTTATCTATCTATTTTTTTCTTTCTGCCATGCCTTCAAGAAACCGACTCACGATCGTGTAACAGACGTTGGCATGCAAACCACTCCCCCCCCCCACCCCGCCACCCCCACCCCCCCCCCCCTCCGTATCTCCACTCCAGTTGCCCCTCCACCTCCCCCCGCCCTCCCCACCCCCTTGCGTTACCGATGCATTCCATCCAAGTCCGCCGAACGGGAAATTAGATACGTGATCGCACGGGGATAGTTTGAGGATCATTCTGTAATAATTAATTATGGATGCGTGTCTGCCAATCACTCGTCCGATCGAAACAGCATTCTCCTCGCCCGCTATCACCACCACGCCCCATCCCCACCCCCACCCACCCTACCACCACCCCCACTCCTCCACACCAGTACGCACCTCCCCCCCCCCCCTCTCTCTCTCTCTCTCTCTCCTCCCCATCCACCCTTTCGTTTCTCCCCCCCCCCCCCCCCCCCCCCGCACCCCCCCCCCCTCCTTTCTCATCCCTCTCCCGATCCTTTCCGCTTACCGGCTCGTATGCAGACTTCGTCACCTCACGTCGTTCTGCTGCACAAAGGACCCAGGGTCCCCCAAGGCAGAACTCCCCCCCCCCTCCCCCCCCCCCCCCCCCCCCCCACACACACACACGCACCCACTCCATCACCCCTCCCCCGAATTGTCACAGGGAAGCCCTATTTTCATGGACAACTCCCGTCCCCCTACTACCCGCGTTGTGAGTGGCCTCCCTTGAGGGGTTAGCTGGCCCGACGACCACGAGGTAACCCCCCCCCCCCCCCCCCCCCTCCCCCCCCCCCCCTGGTGGTGTGAGAGAATGATGAATAGGTTCATCATGCAGACAGCAGCAGCAGCCAGTTATAATATCCCCGCCCATACCACCCCTCCCTCCCTCCCCCCCTCCCCCCCCCCCCCCCCCCCCCCCCCCACCTCCTCACTCTTCTTTTGTCTTTCTCCCCCGCCCTCCTCTCTGGTCTCTAACTCCCTTTACTGATTGCCTGTGCAGTGGGACGGGGGTTGAACCAGTTTCACGTCACTCCACTCACACACACCACACACACACACACCCACACACACACCACACACACACACACACACACACACCATGAAAAAGCATTGAATTTTCTCAAAATTAGCATTGAATTTTTAGTATTCGTAAACATTTGGGTCAAGATACTAAAGCATTTTATGTCTCGCAAACTCACTTGTTCGATCTCGTTTAATATATGCCCAAGAAGTTTTCTTTAATGCCCCAAGCTCCTGTTATCCAGACTTCAAAAGCATAGACTGCAAAGCTGTTAAACTGGCTCTTGGGGTTCCAATACATGCTTCCAATCTAGGATCCTATAAAAAAAAAAAAAAAAGCGGGTGTTCTTCCTCTAGTTGACAATAGGAAAAATTCTTGCGCTAAATTTATAGTAAAGTCTTTTACTTTTGATATATTTTGTAAGGAAGAAATTAGATTAGACTCCGCGAAAGATTTTGCCAAAAGAGCTAAAACAATACACTCCTTACAATCAATCAATTCCTATGCCACCGATATAATCAATTCTGAAGAATTAAAACACAAAGAAATAGCCACTGAGCCACCTGTTTCACCAGTAGCACCCTGGGAGCATATTAAACCTGCTTTTGATATTGACGATACAAATTTAAAACAAAAATCAATCTCCAAATATCTTAAAAAATTTTAGTAAACATAAGCATTGAAAACAAGTATACTGACTATATCAAGATTTACACAGACGGGTCTGTAATAGAAAATGGCAGTGCAGGATCAGCATTTTTAAAAATTCTTTCCTTGAAAACATTAAAACGTTATAATATTGGTAGACATTACTCCATTTTCACTGCTGAATTAACAGCCATTTTAATGGCGTTTACATCACATTAACGAGTTACCTTTAAATGCATGCAAAATATTATTTTGTGTGGATTCAAAATCAGTATTATATGCTATCAAAGGTCAAAATATATCAAGACACGGGTTGAAACGACACACGAAATCAAGCACTTAATACATCACTTAGCAAGCAAAGATATCAGTGTTACTTTTTATTGGATTCGATCTCACTGTGGAATTGTCTCTAATGAACAGGTAGATCAAGCAGCCAAGAGTGTGCAGCACGCAATGCTGCAGGGACAATTAAACTTAATGTTAAGCTAGATCTACATGAATATTATAAATACTTTGACAAGTTAGCAATGGATAATTTTGTTGACAAGTTGAAGGCCTCAGATATACAATATTCACATAATTGTGTAAAAGCTTTTGATACACTGCATTCGGATATAATAATTGAGAGTTTAAATCCAGATCAATTACGTCTTTGATGTTTAAGATTCGTCTAGATGCTCTCAAAACAAAATTTTGTAAAGATATTATTTGTGTTTGTGGGAGTCAAATTTCTACGAATCATCTGCTTCTGCACTGTCCTGCCATCAAAGCTCAATTGCTCAAAAATGGAGGCACTGCGCTCAACTATCGAAATCCGATAACATTACAGAAAATAGTTAGTGACCTTGATCTTCTTAAGCTGTTTTCAGAAACTTTGCATTCTAGTTCTGTTGGTATTTTTCTCTGATAGTTGTTGGTAATGTTGAGATCATTTGTGTTTGCAGAATCCAAAACTTAAGTATGGCATTGATGTTACATTTACTCAAAAACTCTCAACACTTTAAAGAATCTCTCACATGTTTTTTTTTTTTTTTTTTTTTTTTGTTTTTTTTTTGTCTAATGTCACTTGAAAGTGAAGAGACGTTAAATTAAAGTACTACTACTACTACTACTACTACACACACCCCTTCCCCACTCTAAAAACCCCTTCACATACATGCACAATCACAGACGTACAAACGAGCTCGCGCGCGCTTTTCCCCGCCCGCATGTCACAGTGCACCAACGCACACACACACACAACTCGGCACACACACACGTACGCTGGCGTTAGCATGCAAACGTTACACACACACACACATATACACCAAGAAGGTAGCAAATCTCCTTATACACACACACGCGCGCGCGCGCGCGAGCGAGCGAACGAGCTATGACATGTAGCTGTAACATGATGCGGTTTTTGTGTGTGTGTGTGTGTGTGTGTGTGAGAGAGAGAGAGAGAGAGAGAGAGAGAGAGGATGGGGATAGGAGTGACAGGAAATGGAGGGAAAGTGCGTGCGATGGGATGGGAGGGGGGGGGGGGATGTGGGTGACAGTAGGAAGGAATCGCAGATGCAAAAAAACAGAACAGGACCAGGTCTGAACAAAAATGTTCCGAAACTCGACTAGCTATAGATGACGTCACTTCCAGCACTGCGTCATGTGAAGCGAGGTAAACAAATTATGACGTCATGTTCTGAGTCTATCTTTAGACACGACAAGAAAGTTCAACATGGAGACGTTTTTTTTAAAGCAAAAAAAAAAAAAAAAAAAAAAATAGCTGACAGAAGTTCAAGTCACCCTGTGGATATTTACCTACTGGTCTACTCCTGCTGTTCTGGATAACCAGTCATCGTCAGTGTGTGTCAGGATCGTCCAGATTCCTTACCGTCCTCGCTCAATCAGTAAGTTCCTTGTCTTGACTTTAGTATGGGTAGTGCTCAGCATTGATACAAATCATAGCTTGTTTACAAATTGCACAAGGTATTGCAGCTGACGTAAGCGGAAAGAATGTTACAGATGGCTTGTCTGTTTTAATCCCAACCAGTCTCAAAACTTGTATTGTTTTGGCCGTGTTGTCATTTGAACAGTAAGAAACATGTTTCGGACATCAGTGACGATGAAGACTGGATTTGAGGATCTGCACAGCTGAATAATGCACAGAATCTGAAACACTTTGGATCCGTCTGTGATAGCATAGCCACACGGCTACAATCTTCGAAAACTTGTTTGACGTCATGTCAACATTCTTCGAAAATGTCCATTACAGAAGGCGTACACATTCTGAATAAAAATGTCCTTGACAACATTTCAGTACACTTTCAGAACGTTCTCGACAACATGTTATTATCCACAAAAAAATGCCCAAGGCGACTTCGCAACGTTTAAAAAAAAAAAAAAAAAAAAAAAAGTCCGAGAGCATAATATGACAAATCCCGTGAAAAATCCTTGACACCATGCCGACATCCATTGAACATATCCTTGACAGCTTGTAACATCTTTAGAATATGTCCTTGACAAACGAACAACATCCTGTGAAAATGTCCTTGACAATATACAAACATCCTTTGAACATGTCTTTGAGAAAGTAACAACATCCTGTGAAAATGTCCTTGACAATATACAAACGTCCTTTGAGCATGTCTTAGACAAACTAACACCATCCTGTGAAACTGTCCTCAACAATATATAAACATCCTTTGAACATGTCCGTGATAATACAAAATCTTGTGAAAATGTCCTCGACAGTATACACAAACATCCTTGAAACATGTCCTTGACAATATCAGAACATACTGTGAAAATGTCCTCGACAATATACAAAACATCCTTTGTCCTTGAACATGCCAATATCCTTTGACAATGTACTTTAACAACATGTCAACATCCTTAAACATGCCCTCGATACCTCAGCAGCATCCTATAAACATGTCCATGAAAAAAAAAAAGTGCCCAAATCCATTGAAGATGACCTTGACATTGAATATATGCCGATGCGGTAACAGCGCTGGGTATGCTTTTAAGTACCGAGTCTTCATTAGTGAGAGATAGCATTAAGTTTCATCAGTTTAATCAAGCTAGATAACGCGAGACTTTTGCCCTCGAAATGACCTCACCCTCCCTACTTTACCAGACTCTCGTCTCAACTGACTTCGTTTTGATCGCAGCCAACAGTTGGTATCATGATATTGGCGTGGATCTGTGGTATTTACCCCAACAAGTGTGCTTGATGTCAGTGTTATTAACATACCAGACGCTGTGTAATTTAGCTGGCGACATACCGGCCGGGAAAAGATGAACTAATTGTTTTGAAAGGCCCATGACATAGGGGCCATTAATCTTCGGAATTTAGATAATGAAAATTGGTGTGAGAGATTATTTGCCCGTGTGTGTGTGTGTGTGTGTGTGTGTGTGTGTGTGTGTGTGTGTGTGTGTGTACACGAGCGTGCACACGTGCGCGCGCCAGTGTGTGTGTATGAGACATTGTCTGTCTGTCTGTCTGTCTGTCTGTGTCTGTCTGCCTGACTCTATCTCTTTGCATTTATGTCTGTATGTCTGTCCGTCTGTGTGTCTGTGCTCTTTGCGTTTATGTCTGTCTGTCTGTCCGTCTGTGTGTCTGTGTGTCTGTGTGTCTGTCTCAGTCTCTGTCTCTGTCTCTGTCTCTGTCTCTCTCTCTCTCTCCTCTCTCTCTCTCTCTGAGCTATCATACGACATTGCACTCGAAGAATATGCAGGCAGGGCTAAAACCAAACTTGCAGAAATTATGAAAACAATGTGGGGTTTGGGAACAATAGATAGAAGTCTATGTTTTTCAACTTTTTTATGCGCAAGTGAAACCGAAGCCTTTATATGCAGCAGAAGTCTGGAAACAGTCCTCATCTACATGAAATTGAATGACCTCACTTGTTTGCATGCCCAAATACAATGGTGGACGGTGAGCTAGGAAGATATCCTTTGTATATATAGGGTGCTATAAAAATCAACGCGCTACTGATTTAAATTGCAAAGGTGTCACTCGCTAGACTACCAAAACATGCATATGAAATGAATGGAAAAAAATCAAAAATATTTCAAAGTACAAGAAATCGGAGTGTACAAGCAAATTGGGTATCTTCGATAAAACATTGTTTGGATACTTATGTTTTTGTTTTTTTTTTTTTTTTTTTTTTTTTTTTGGGGGGGGGGGGGGGGGGGGGGGGGGGGGGGTTTGGGGTTTGTTTGGTTCAATGGTGGAGTGAACTACGAAAAGCTGTTTTTACGTGAACTTAAACAACGCATGATTGACTGTTATAGGCAAAATTGGAATAGTAAGATACTTGATAGTGACAGATATTCAACATGTTGTTCCTTCAAATCCTTATGGCAGCCTGAAAAATATTTGACTGATATTACAATTCCTAAATTTCGTAAAGTGTTTGTGAGATTTTGACTTGGTGTTAGTGATTTGACTATCTATCAAATATATATTTATTGAACTCCAAAAACTGTCCGTTCTGTAATCAGGACGAAATACTTTTTTTTTTATTGTTTGTCCATCCCATAAAGATTTAAGAGACAAATACATTTTGCCTCATACTAGAAATGTTCGTCAAGTGTCATTGCTTCTTTTACTGCAAAATGAAAAGACAATTGTAACTTGCTCTGTAGCACTAAAATGAAGAGAAGAACTGCTATCAGTTAACTCACAAATACCACAGTATATTCAGGAAGAACATTTTATTATGCAAATACTTTCTTTCGTATTTTCAGTACATGCGCCGAGCGCATGCGTATTATACTTTTGTTCTTGACCTCATACCAGGTAGGTTGGTGGCCTTTGCAATTAAACTATTTGAGTTCAGTCTCTCTCTCTCTCTCTCTCTCTCTCTCTCTCTCTCTCTCTCTCTCTCTCTCTCTCTCTCTCTCTCTCTCTCATAAAGGTCAAGTCTTTGCTGAGGATTATTATCCTTATAACAAATGCATGCGACTTTAATTATCAATTGGAACACGCACCATGCGCCTTCACACACACACACACACACACACACACACACACACACACACACACACACACACACACACACACACACACACATCCCTGGATGTATAAATGAAAAGTCTGCACAAACAAATATAATGACTTGCAAACAAAATCGTCAGTTCAATAGTACAGCAAGCAAAGGCCACATTCTACAATGCACAAATCCTGACATGCACTACATCCAAGCAACTGTTCAAAGTCATAGACCCCATACTGGGCAGAACCAAATCTTCTCCACTCCCTTCATCAGTTTCCCCAGTACGTGTTAACCCAGAAATTCTATGACTTTTTTGTTAAGAAAATAACTATTCGTTCCAACCTTGACTCCCAAGCTGTGCCTGCCCCTGACGTTCACCATGATTCGTTCTGTGGTGGCTCTCTGATGTCTGCCTTTGAACCTGTATCTGATTCTGATCTTAAAGAAGTGATCATGAAAACTCCCAGCAAGACATGTGTTTTAGATCCACTACCATCTTCTCTATTGTCTCCTGTCATAGATGATTTGGTGCCATATATTACCGCAGTTGTGAATGAATCCCTAAGCTCAGCCTGTTTTCCTTCTGTATTCAAAACTGCAGTTGTTAAACCTTTACTTAAGAAACCCTCCCTTCATGTTGATAATCTTAAAAACTACAGGCCGGTTTCTAATGTACTCTCTCTTTTCTAAACTCATTGAAAAGATTGTCCTCCTTCAACTTCACAATCACCTACACTGCAACAACCTCCTCTTCCCTTTACAGTCTGCTCACCGTTCTGGACACAGTACAGAGACCTCTCCTGAAAATTGTGAACGATCTCTTATTGGCCCTCGACGGTAATCAAGTATCTGTGTGCTCTCTCTTCTTGACTTATCTGCTGCTTTTGACACCATTGATCACTCAATTCTTTTGTCTCGTCTGCACGACACTTTGGGTATTTCTGATAAAGCACTGTCATGATATCAGTCTTATCTATCTGATCGAACTCATCTTGTCTCTGTTCATTGGTTTCTCCTCTCAACCAGCTATCCTGCAGCACGGAATTCCCCAGGGGACCAGTCTTGGGCCCCCTCCTTTTCGTACTCAACACCAACCCAATCGCCGACATTGTTGTGTCCATCACAGCCTGTCTCACCACTGCTTTTCAGACAACAATCAAATTTACACAGCCAGCGATATCTCTCGGCTGCCTTCTGCAACCCAACTCACACAGTCGGTATCACTGACATAAAATTTCGGATGGCAGTTAACAAAGTTCAGCTCAAAAAGAAAAAATTGAAACGATCTTTCTTTGCACCAGAAAAAGACTTCTTTTATCTGAGTGTGTCCCAAACTCTATCCGATTGGAAAATTGCCCTTATTCAGACATCTTCATCTGCACGTTATTTAGGGGTTACCATTGACTCAGCACTTTCCTTCCAGCAACATGTGTGCACAGTCTGCCGTGTCTGTTACTTTGAGCTTCCCCGCATTGGTTCTGTGCGATATCATCTCTCTGTTGATGCCACAAAAAACCCTTGTTTCTGCCTTAATTCTATCAAGACTTGATTACTGTAATTCTCTCCTTGCTGGCTGTCCCCAGAATCTCTCAGTCGTCTCCAGAAAGAACAAAACAATGCTGCTCGTTTGATTCTCAGACAACCCAGATCTCATGTCACTCCCTTACTTCTTTCTCTTCATTGGCTGCCGGTCGAAAAACGAATAGACTGCAAACTGTCCTCACTCTGCTTTAAATCACTGAATGCCTTTCTGATCTCCTTCATCTCTATGTTCCTT
>JADBJO010004878.1:50000-52500 GCA_016801955.1 Conus betulinus
AAAATGCATGATTTTGACGTTCTTGCTTATTTACCACCAGCCAGTTTGAAAAAAAGAGAAATTTTGAAGTTCTGTTGATGTTCTTCCCAGTTACCAAAGCATATGTACCAGTTGTCAGTTTTAAAAAAAAATTGCATGATTTTGACGTTTTCTGATATTCTCCACAGTTATCACAGCATATGTACCAGCAGCCGGTTTGAAAAAAAAAAAATTTTGAGTTTGAAGTTCTGATATTCTCCGCAAGTTGCCACAACAATATATACCAGTAGCCAGCTTGAAAAAGAAAAACAAAATATTCTGAAGTTCTTCTGATATATTCTCTCCAGCTTATACACCAATAACCAGTTTTGAAAAAAAAGTATGATTTTGAGGTTCTGTGTTGATATTCTTCTCAGTTACCACAGCGTATATACTGGTGGTAGCCAGTTTGAAATAAAAGACATGATTTTAAAGTTCTGCTGATATTCTCCTTAAATACCACTGCGTATGTACCTGTTGAAAAGAGGAAAAGAGAGAGAAACACAACAGTTTTACTGGACTAACTGATTTCCGTAGAGTGACGTACGAATACACTGTCAAAAGTCCAGACTCTGGGGAGGGCCAAAGGGTAGCTGATGACTATTGTATTCATTTCAGTCATCGTATCTATTTTATTTTTGTTCCTGAGCTAAATGAAGTCGTGTGGAAATGGAACTTGGGTCACCTTTTTCCCCCCCCCCCCCCCCCCCCCCCCCCCCCCCCCCCCTCCACCTCTTTCTGTCAGTCTCTCTGTCTGTCTGTCTGTTTTTTCTACCTTTCCCACCTTGTTCCCACCCCCACCCCCACCTCTCTGTCTGTCTGTCTGTCTGTCTTTCTACCTGTCCGTCTGTCTCTGTCTCTCTCTCTCTGCCTGCCTGCCTGTCTGTCTGCCTGTCTTATTTCTCTGTCTCTGTCTGTCTGTCTGTCTGTCTGTCTGTCTGTCTGTCTGTCTGTCTGTCTCTCTCCTTACCTCCCTCCCTCCCACATCTCTTTCTGTGAACAATACACGTTAGTACAAGTTAAAACACAGCGATAGTGTGTACCCCAGTGACAGAACGCACCAAACAAAAGTCATTGTGGCAAAACGTGTCACCACAGGCCGAGTGTGGAGGAGGAGGGGGTGGGGGTGTAGGGGGGGGCAAAGAGGATGAAGGAGAGGGAGGAAACGGGAAGGAGGATGATGGGGGAGAGGACGGGAGAAGCTGAAATGGGGGGGGGGGGGGGGGGGGGGGGGGGGGGGGGGTGTACAGAACGCAAATGTAATGTAACAGAGAGCTGCACGAAACCTGTCCATATTTTGAAAGAAGAGAGCCTTCGAATGCTAGCCCAGAAGAAAAGCGAATGAGACGAGGGATGCATCTGCCGTATCTGCAGCAAGGTGGTGGTGAGATGCTAATACCGACTCGGAAGCTGGCATTGTCTTATCTGGAAAGTGAGAGTTTGCTGCCAGACTCGCTACCACCCTCATCAGGCCCCCGGAGCGCCCCCTGCCGTTAGCGATGCTGGCAACTTGGCACCCGGGGCCCTGCCGCTATCGAAGATCAAACGGCATTTTCATCATTCCCTGATGCCGGCTGCAGCTGGTCTCTTGGAGGCTGCTGTAGTCATGGCTTGCCAAGGCGCCAAAGGGCTCTACTCTTGCATCTTTCTTCTCTTCTCTTCTTTTATCTTCTGTTCTCTTCTGTCTGTCTGTCGGTCGGTCTGTCTGTCTGTGTTGTCTGTCTGTCTGCCGTTCTTTGTCTCTGTCTTCTCTCTCTTTCTGAGTTCTCCCACTACAGTCCTCTCTCTACTTTCTCAACACTCCCTCCATCTCTCTCTCTCTCTCTCTCTCTCTCTCTCTCTCTCTCTCTCTCTCTCTCTCTCTCTCTCTCTCTCTCTCTCATTCTCTCATTCTCTCTCTCTCCTCTCTCGCATCTCTCTCTCTTTCACTTTTTCTCTGTCACTTACTCCTGTCTTTCTCACTTCCTCTCTCTCACTCCCCCCCCCCTCTCTCTCTCCTCTCTCGCTCTCTCTCTCTCTCCTCTCTCTCTCTCTCTCCGTGGTCGTGCCTTTTCCTAACAATGTTGTAGCCATTTCTACAGCAAGTAATGCAGCATCCCTCTCTCCTCTCCTCGCTCTCTCTCTCTCTCTCTCTCTCCTCTCTCTCTCTCTCCTCTCTCTCTCTCTCTCTCTCTCTCTGCCTAGTGCCTGCATTTTAGTCTCTATGTAAACTGCACTGCCTGCTTGAGAGCCCCCCCACCCCCCCACCCCCCACCCCCCACCCCCTCCTCCCCAACTCTCCTCGGTCCCCGTGCTAATGATGGTTGTTGCGCATTTTTGTAATTTCTGTGCATGTATAAGCCACTGCTGTACTTCAATGACCCTTCATTGAGAGCTGAATAACTGGAAACAAAAAAAAAGAAAACAAACAAAAACCAACAAAACAACACAAAACAAAGCAGAAAATGCGGCCTTTACCTGCATATTCCGCTTCCCAAGCGGT
>JADBJO010004878.1:67500-82500 GCA_016801955.1 Conus betulinus
AAGTGAGCGGGTGACTGCGGGGTGAGGGGGGGGGGGGGGGTGGGGGGGGGGGAGGGGTGGGGGGGGGGGGAGCGGCGGTCTTTTGTGTATGTCCTGTTCTCATTTTTTTGGCTTGGGGTTTGAAGTGTTTCTTTTTCTTGTAAACGCTTAGGGCATTCAGGTTATAAGACGTATTACTTACGCTGAATGATAACAATACTGAATGTGGTGCATCCTCCCGAGTAGAGTCATTCTGCAGTGTTGCTCCGGACTCCTAATCCTGTGGTGTGCGAGGTGTTGCGGGTTCGGACCTTTTTTTTCATTCAATTTTTTTTCTTTGACAGAGGGATATTCCATTCCCCTCCGATTTCACAGTGGTCTGACGCCATCACTGAAGAAGTCCTCCGAAAGAGATCTTATACTGAACATCCCTGTATGAGTGCACGCATCACGTGTGCACGCGTAAGATTCCATCACTAGCTTTAGGAAGAGAAGGCCGCTTTTGCTGTTGGTGTGGATACGTGTATTTTGTGTGACCAGTCGAAGGAATGAGCAAAGAGCTCTGTGAGTGATAATTGACTGAATGACTCGGGGAAACGAACGATTAGCGCCACAAGGCAGCTCTTCAGTCGGCTCTGCTAGGGAGGTAATCCGTGGTGGTAACGAGAGCTTGGATTGTAAAGTCCCTAGAGCTCAGTCTCTGCGTAAGTACTCATGATGATGATGATGATGATGATAATGATGATGATGATGATGATGATGATGGTGATGATATTCGTAATGATGAAAATGATGATGATGATGATGATGATGGTAATGATGATGATGATGATATTCGCAATGATGAAATGATGATGATGATGATGATGATGATGATGATGATGATGATGATGATGATGATAAGAGCGATGATAAACAGCTCTATCTCCAAGACTTCATCATTACGATACGAGGGGAAGAAGAAAACGGGATGGTGGGAAACGGTCTGACAAGAGGAATGGAGAGAGGGATGGAGAGAGGGATGGAGAGAGGTAGAATGGGCCCCTCTTCCCTGATCTTCCCCTTCTAAAGATGGATCTCCCCCCCCCCCCCCCCCCCCCCCTCCCTTTCCCGCCTTCTCTCCGCCTCCTGTTCGCGTTGAGAGTGATTCTGGTTTTGAGGTATCGACCATTATCTCGCTTCCTGCAAGGCGACAGTGAAGTACGACAACTCCGGCTGGATCTCTCCAGGAGTTTCCTCCCTGCTGCTCTTTCTTTCACCTCCCCCCCCCCCCCCCCCTCCCCCCCGATTTCGCCGACACTTGTTTGTTACCCACCCCTCTCCCCGCCCCCTCCACACAACACCCCCCCCCCCCCCCCCCACGCGGTGGGACGAGGAATCGAGATTACTGGGCGAGGGAAGGAAGATAAATGGCTAGCAAACAGGGATGTCCTTCCAGGATTGCGAGTGAAGGAAGGTCAGGCGATGACAGTCGAATCCCTCACCTCCAGACAGGCTCATGACCGCTCTCCGGGGCCAATCTCCAGTCTGCAATTCCGGCAGCAGAACTCATTCGTTTCCCAGCGGTCGTCTGCCGCCGAGCAAGTGTCGGCCATGTCCGCTAGTGCATCTTGGGAAGGGTCGCACCGGACAGGCGATCAGTATTTTTCTCGAAGTAACAGACACTTTGCAAGGGCTTGGTGGTCGGTCGCCAAATGGCACGGCCAATGCGTGATTTCCTTTGACGCAGCTCTGGGAAATTCGCCCCATTACAATATGTCCCTTCCGTGCACCCAACAACTTGACCGTCCCAGGACGTGAATGATCCATGGGTCAACAGCACCGAATCGACCGACCCAACACTCCGTTCTTCTCCTGGCTGAACTAGTAGAGGCCACATAGGGTGTGGTTGGCATCATTAAGTTTCTAGTTCTACTACATCCTGTGTTAATGAATCCGTTAGGGAAGTAGCCCCCCCCCCCTCTCTCTCTCTCTCTCTGTGTGTGTGTGTGTGTGTGTGTGTGTGTGTGTGTGTGTGTGTGTGTGTGTGTGTGATAGTAATCGCCTAATCGAGGAGCACGCTTGAAATGAAGTGAGCTCGTATTACTGGAGAGAGGAAACTCAATGTATACTAAAGTGCGATAAATCAGTGTGTGTGTATGTGTGTGTGTGTGTGTGTGTGTGTGTGTGTGTGTGTGTGTGTGTGTGTGTGTGTGGTGTGACGTGTGTGTGTGTGTGTGTGTGTGTGTGTGTGTGTGTGTGTGTGTGTAGGTTTTTTTTTTTTCTCCATACCTATAGATCAATTTTCGCTGAAGAGTGGGATATACTTTCTGCTTGCTGAAGGGAGCGGGGGAGGGGGGGGGCGGGGGGGGGGGGGGGGGGGGGGGGGGGGGGGGGGGGCATTTATTTTTGGACAGAGACTGAAAAAATTTGAAGTGTTATTTGCTGGAGTGTGGGACACTCTGAAGAGTGGAGAAGAGTGGAAAACTCAATGTGAATTTTGATGAAGAGTGGGTACTCGCGGTAATGTTCCAAAACGACAACAACAACTGAAAGTGAAAAACTGAAGCAGGGGTAAAATGACTTATGGAAAAATCAAATTTGCTCAAAGAGGGAGGAAATCGGCTATTTACTGAAGATTGGCAAACTCATTTGCTGAAGATTCGGAAACACCTAATTGCTTGAGAGTGGGAAGGTGAATGCTGTTTGCTAAAGAGTGAAAAATTCGGGGCTGTTTGTTGGAGAGTGGGGGGAAGCTCTGGTGTTTTCTAAAGGGTGGGAAACACTGTTCTTTGCAGGAGAGTGGAATACTGTGTTCTAGTAGCTCAAGCGTGGGAGGTTCATTGGTACTATCTGAACGGTGGAAAACACAATGCTGTTTCCCGGAGAGTGGAATATGGTTGTAATTGCCCAAGTGTGGGAAGCTCATCGATATTTTCTGAAGGGTGGACAGGACAGTGCAGTTTCCTGGAGAGTGGAACGTTGTTCTCTATTGCTAAAGTGTGGGAAGGTCACTGATCTTTCGTGAAGGGTGGAAAATACAGTGCTATGTGCTGGAAGAGTGGAATTTCCCATTGCTAAATTGTTGGAGGCTCGTTGATATTATCTGAACGGTGGAAAACAATGTTGTTGTTTTTTCGTGGAGACTGGAAGATTGTTCGATTGCAAAAGTATGGGAAGCTGATTGATGTTTTCTGAAGGGTGGAACGGACACTGCTGTTTACTAGAAGATGGAATACTCTCTTCTGATTGCTAAAGTATGGGAAGCTCTGATATTGTCTGAAGTGCCATTTATTGAAGAGTGGAAAACTCACATTTGTTTTGAAGAGTTGAAACTCCCATCTGTTGAAGAGTTAAAAACTCACATTTGTTGAAGAGTGAGAAACTCAAAGTGATTTGCTTATTTCTGGGATCCTCAAGGGTACTTGCTGAAGAGTTTGAATATCTTCGTTGAGGAGTGGGGAAACTAGGATGTTATTTCTTGCGTACTGTGACTGAGAAACTCGATGTTATTTGCTGAAAGAGTGTGAAACTCGAAAGTTCTCTGTTGGAGAATTGGATTTTGAGACATAATTTGTTCTACAGTGGGAAGGTGAGTGCTATTTGCAGGAGAGTATGAAACTCAGTGTTATTTACTAAAGAGGGGTAAACTCTGTGTTATTTACTAAAGAGGGGTAAACTCAGTGTTATTTACTGAAGAGGAGTAAACTCAGTGTTATTCACTGAAGAGGGGTAAACTCAGTGTTATTTACTGAAGAGGAGTAAACTCAGTGTTATTTACTAAAGAGGGGTAAACTCAGTGTTATTCACTGAAGAGGAGTAAAACTCAGCGGTTTTTTTTTACTGAAGGGGGATGGGGTGGGGATGGTAAACTCTGTTATATTTACTGAAGAGGGGGTAACACTGTTATATTTACTGAAGAGGGGTAAACACTGTTATATTTATTGAAGAGGGGTAAACTCTGTTATATTTGCTGAAGAGGGGTAAACTCAGTGTTATTTACTGAAGAGGAGTAAACTCAGTGTTATTCACTGAAGAGGGGTAAACTCAGTGTTATTTACTGAAGAGGAGTAAACTCAGTGTTATTTACTAAAGAGGGGTAAACTCAGTGTTATTCACTGAAGAGGAGTAAACTCAGCGGTTTTTTTTTTTACTGAAGGGGGATGGGGTGGGGATGGTAAACTCTGTTATATTTACTGAAGAGGGGTAAACACTGTTATATTTACTGAAGAGGGGTAAACACTGTTATATTAATGAAGAGGGGTAAACTCTGTTATATTTGCTGCTGAAGAGGGGTAAACTCAGTGTTATTTACTGAAGAGGGGTAAACTCGGTCTTATTTGCTGAAAAGGGGGTAAACTGAGTGTTATTTACTGAAGAGGGGTAAACTGAGTGTTATTTACTGAAGAGGGGTAAACGGAGTGTTATTTACTGAAGAGGGGTAAACTGAGTGTTATTTGCTGAAGAGGGGTTAAACTCAGTGTTATTTACTGAAGAGGGATAAACTCAGTATTATTTACTGAAGAGGGGTAAACTGAGTGTTTACTTACTGAAGAGGGGTGAACTGAGTGTTATTTACTGAAGAGGGGTAAACTCAGTGTTATGTACTGAAGAGGGGTAAGCTCAGTGTTATTCACTGAAGAGGGGTAAACTCAGTGTTATTTGCTGAGGAGGGTTTAAACTGAGTGTTATTTGCTGAAGAGGGGTAAACTCAGTGTTACTTACTGAAGAGGGATAAACTCAGTGTTATTTGTTGGAAGGAGTAAACTCAGTGTTATTTGATGGAGAGGAGAAAATTCAGTGTTATTGGCTGGAGAGAAGTAAACCCAGTGTTGTTTTGCTGGAGAGAGTAAACCCAGTGTTATTTGCTGGAGAGAAGCAAACCCAGTGTTATTGGCTGGAGAGAAGTAACCCAGTGTTATTTGCTGGAGAGAAGTAAACCCAGTGTTATTGGCTGGAGAGAAGTAAACCCAGTGTTGTTTGCTGGAGAGAAGTAAACCCAGTGTTATTTGCTGGAGAGAAGTAAACCCAGTGTTATTGGCTGGAGAGAAGTAAACCCAGTGTTATTGGCTGGAGAGAAGTAAACCCAGTGCTGTTTGCTGGAGAGAAGTAAACCCAGTGTTATTGGCTGGAGAGAAGTAAACCCAGTGTTATTGGCTGGAGAGAAGTAAACCCAGTGTTATTTGCTGGAGAGAAGTAAACCCAGTGTTATTGGCTGGAGAGAAGTAAACCCAGTGTTATTGGCTGGAGAGAAGTAAACCAGTGTTATTGGCTGGGAGAGAAGTAAACCCAGTGTTACTGGCTGGAGAGAAGTAACCCCAGTGTTATTGGCTGGAGAGAAGTAAACCCAGTGTTATTTGCTGGAGAGAAGTAAACCCAGTGTTATTGGCTGGAGAGAAGTAAACCCAGTGTTATTTGCTGGAGACTGGGGTAACGCCGTGTCAGTTATTTGTTACAGGACGGGGAAACTCAGTATTGTGTGCTGAATAGTTGGAAACTCGGTGAACAGGAAAAAAAAAAAAAAGGTATTTACTTAAGAGGTGAACGGAAAAAATGTTGTGTACTAAAGAGTGGGAAAACTCATTATTTGCTGACAAGCGAGACGCTCAGTTCTGTTGGCTGATTTGCCCCCTCTGAAGAATGGGAAACCCAAGATTATTTGCTTGGGAAAAAGGGGGGGGGGTAGGATGGGATGGGCAAATTCAGTGTTATTTGCGGAAGAAGTAGAAACCACTATTTGCCGAAGAGCGGAAAAATCCGTGGGGAACCAACACTGTTAGTCGCTACCTCAGTGGTTTGGTGATCGATACGCCTGCCCGACCACTGAGAGTGTGTGAGTTCGCTTCCTGCATTATGGGTTTTTTTTCTATCCTACCTCCCCTCCTCCCCCCCCCCCCCCCCCCCCCCCCCCCCCCCCTTCTTTCCTCCTCCTTCACTAGACCTAGGAAAAGTGGCTCAACAGCTTGTCTTTCTTTTGAGACCAAAACAAGGCCATACAAAGCAGGAAACGCTCACTACACACGTCTTCCGTCCTCCTTTTCAATACACCTTGAGTTGTGTGGCTGAACAGCTCGTCTTTCTTTTGAGACGAAAAGAAGGCCATACAAATGCAGAATCTACTCACTACACAAGTCAAAGTACACACATTAACTTACAGTAGTCGTAACAGCAAAACGTTTCCCTTGTATTAGAGAACAGCCCACATTTTGGGAATGTTCAAAAAAATTAACTCTCTCTTTTGTGGTGACAAATATTAAAGAGAAAAAAAGAACCGTTCCAATTCTTCTTAGAATTGTACATTGCTATTGCACTCTGAAGCAAAACCCCTCCTATCCGTGCCATTTATGTAGACTTTTTCAGGGGTGCGCGGGCGCACGTGTGTGTGTGTGTGTGTGTGTGTGTGTGTGCGTGTGCGTGTGCGTGTGTGTGTGTGTGTGTGTGTGTGCGTGCGTGCGTGCATGCGTGTGTGTGTGTGTGTGTGTGTGTGTGTGTGTGTGTGTGTGTGTGTGTGTGTGTGTGTGTGTGTGTGTGTGAGGATGCACGCGCGCGCGGGCGTGTGTATGTGTGTGTGTGGGGGTGTGGGTGGGTGTGGTTGGGTGTGTGCGTGCACAAGAAATACAATGAACGCCTTGTCACCTTATTGAAGGTCAGGTGGAAAGGCCGTAGTCGAGAGATGTCATTTGTACACAAGTACATAACTTTTTCCTCGTGATGTCACTGAAGGTCACGTGTAAAGGTCAGCGATGTGGTAGAACGGAATGTGTGATTATTTCCTCATGGTCTAGCTGCAGATCATATGTCAAGGTTAGGGATTTAGTAAAAACAATTTTATATCCTTATGACCTTACTGAAGGCCACCTTAAAGTTTACAGATGTTGTAGAACATAATATGATTATTTCCCCATTACCTCACTGAAGGTCGTATGTTACGGTTAGAGATCCAGTTGTGAGAATGTAATTATACCCTCCTGACCTGACTGAAGGCCACGTGTAAAGGTTACAGATGTTTTAGAACACAATTATTTCTCCGTTACCTCACTGAAGTCACGTGTAGAATTTCAAGATGATATAGAACAGAGTATAATTATTTCCCCATTACTTCACTGAAGGTCAGGTGTAAAGTTAAGACAGATGTTTTAGGACAGAATATAATTATTTCCGCATTACCACACTGAAAGTCGCGTGTAAAGTTTAGAGATGTTTTAGAACAGAATGTCATTTTTTTCCCCATGACTTCACTGAAGGTCACGTGTAAAGGTTGTAAAAAGAGTATGATTATTTCCCCATGACCTCACTGAAGGTCAAATGTTAAGGTTAGAGACGAAGTAGTGAAAATATAATTATTTTCCCATAATCTCACTGAAGGTCATATGTAAAGGTTAGAGACGTTGTAGTAAGAATATGATTATTTCTCCGTGACGTCACTGAATGTCATGTGTGAAGATTAAACATGTTATAGGAGAGAATATGATCATTTCCCCATGACCTCACATGGTCACAGTTTAAGGATAGAGATGTAGTAAGGATATAATTATTTCCCCATGACCTCACTGACTGCCATATGTAAAGGTTAAAATTGTTGTAGAACAGAAATATATTTATTTCCTTATGGCCTCACTGAAGGTCACGTGTTAAGGTAGAGATGTAGTCGTAAAAATATCATTGTTCCCAATGTTCTCACTAAAGGTCACATGTCAAGGTTAGATATGTGTAGTAAGAATATAATTATCTCTCCATGACCTCATTGAAGGTCACGTGTAAAGGTTAAAGATGTTCTAGAACAGAACATAATGATTTTCTCATTACCTCACTGAAGTCGTGTAAAGGTTAGGGACGTTGTAGAACAGAATATGATTTTTTCCTTATGACCTTATATGGTCATTATTTCCTCATGACCTCACTGAAGGTCACGCACGTGTAAAGGTTAATATACTACAGGAGAGAATATGATTATTTCCCCATGAATTCACATGGTCACAGTTTAAGGATAGAGATGTTGTAGTAAGGATATAATTACTTTCCCGTGACCTCACTGAATGTCACGTGTAAAGGTTAAAGATGTCGTAGAACAGAATGTAGTTATTTCCCCATGCCTTTATTGAGGATCAAATGTTGAGGTTAGAGATCTTGTGGTAAGAATATGATTATATCCTCAGGACTTCACTGAAGGTCACGTGTAAAGGTTAGAGATGTTTTTGAATAGAATATAATTATTTCCCCATGACCTCACTGAAGGTCACGTGTAAAGGTTAAAGATGTTGTAGAACAGAATGTAATTATTTCCCCATGAGCTCTCATTGAGGGTCATATGCTAGGGTTCGGGATCTAGTAGTAAAAATATAATTATATTCTCATGACTTCATTGAAGGTCACGGGTAAAGGTTAGGGATGTTTTAGAACAGAATATAATTATTTTCCTCATGATCTCACTGAAGGTCACATGCTAAGGTTAGAGATGTAATTGTGAAAATATAATTATTTTCCCATGATGTCACTGTAAAGTCATATGTAAAGGTTAAAGATGTTATCAGAGAAAATATACATATTTCCCCATGAAATCACATGGTCACAGTCTAAGGATAGAGATGTTGTAGTAAGTATATAATTATTTCCCCATGACCTCACTGAAGGTCACGTGTAAAGGTTGAAGATGTTTCAGAACGAAATGTGTTTCCCCATGAACTCATTGAGGGTCATATGCTAAGGTTAGAGATCTAGTAGTAAGAATATAATTATATCCTCATGACTTCACTGAAGGTCACGTGTGAAGGTTAGAGAGATGTTTTAGAATAGAGTATAATCATTTCCCTGTGACCTCACTGAAGGTCATGTGTAAGGTTTAAAGATGTTGTAGAATAGCATATCATTATTATTTCCTCATGACCTCATTGAAGGTCTCGTGTAAAGGTTTAGGATATCGCGGAACAGAATATAATTATTATTCCCACGACCTCATGTGGTCACATGTTAAGATTAGAGATATAGTGCAAGAATATAATTGCGACCTCACGTGGTCACATTAAGGTTAGAGTTAGAAGCAAGAATATGATTTTTTCCCCATGATCTCACTGAAGGTCATGCGTAAAGGTTAGGGATGTGGTAGTAAGAAAAGAAAAACTTCCTCGTGACCGCACTGAAGTTCACATTTGCATAATTGAAGATATAGATGTAGAATGAAACACAATTGTTTCCTCGTGACCTGACTGACAGACGCACATGTGAAGGTCACAGCAGAAAGAGTAGAACGGGGTGTCGCCGTTTGCTCGTGACCTCACTTTCGGTCGCATGGAAAGGTCAAAGTTGAAAGATGGTACAGAGCATCCCTCCCTAGTGACGTCACTGGAGTCACACGAAATGGGGTCAGGACAGAGAGGTACAGAATCGAATTATTTCCTCATGATCTCACTAAAGATCAAAGATCACAGTGGAGAGATGCTGTAGATAAGTATGTTACGGACCATGATTATTTCCTAAAAGATCAGAATGAAGATCAGAATTCATACCGAAGAGAAACTATACATAGAACAGAGTTTAGTATCTCCTTTTGACCTCAATGAAAGTCACATAAAGAGGTCACAATGGGGTGAGGTGTAGACTAGAACAGAGCAGGATAGAATAGAATGGAACGGAATAGAACAGAATAGAATAGAACAGAACAGAACAGAATTATTTCCCCATGACCCAGTGAAAGCCATGTGAAATGAATCTTTTACCTTGAACCAAAGTCAAGTTTTTAAATCAGTCACTTTTTCTGTATTTTTTTTTTTCAATATCCTGCATCCATCAGCGTATGTCGTTGAGATGTAAAGAAAAGGTTCCCGAGATGTGTAGGAACTCTCTATCCTTGCAGTCATATTAGAACCTCCCTCTCCTAACCTTGACTCATTCATTCCAGGTCACTGGCGAATGTCCGGGATTTGAAAACCGTTTTCCTTCAAGTGACGTGTCTCTTTTAGTAAGTCCGTGAACAAAACCCAGTCCGATGCTTTGCGTTCTTGACCTCATGACCTGGAGCCAAGGTCCACGCTTCAGAGGTTGACCAGTGAACACAGGATACTTTATCCCTACACAGGATTATTTTAGTTTGGAGCTTAGCTGGGGGGGGGTTGCTTCATATTTCTTTTCGCAGAAATGGAACACAGGCACGAATTATGCAAAATTTTATATCTCTTGTTGCAAATAACGGCTCTCCACGAATAAAAGATACGGAACACAACACTCATGCTTTGTTTTTTTTTTCCTTGGTTTCATAAAGCAAAAAACGAAAACAAAAAGAAACAAACAAAAAAAATCATGATAAACAAAAAAACAAGTAGCGTTTGAAGGCAGGACGCATACCTTGCGCACTTTCACGCTTCGTGCCCCTGCACATGTGAAGATTGTACTGTTTGTCGCACCAAAAAGTTTTGTTTGTTTGGTTTGTTGGTTGGCTGGTTGGTAGACTGGCTAGTTGATTGGCTGGATTGGTAGACTGGCTGGTTGGTTGGTGGTTGGTAGACTGGCTGGTTGGTTGGGTGGTTTGGTTTGTTTGGGGTGTTTCGTCGGTGCCATCCATGGACAGCCCTGAATGTGACTGGAAAGTTTCACTGTGTGAAGGGCAAGGCATATTGGAGGGTGGAGCTGCCCGACCGCCTCCTTCAGCAGCCTTCTGCCTTTCCCTGAAGTGAATCAGGTACTCTTTCACTCCTGGTTGGACGGAGAAGGGTTTGGGGAGCCGGAATAGCTTAGTGCTAGAGCGCCGGACTCGTGATCTTGGTGATCCCGGGTTCGAATCTCCGCCGGGGCTGTTTTGGTACACAGTGGATTTTTCCCTCGGAGTTAACATTGGTTCTGACTCTTTTTCCAAAAAGGTCCTTCGAATGAGGCTATAAACCGAGATTTCGTGTGTGAACGCACGCAAAACACCTTGCAAACATGTAGAATTCCATCACCAACTTTTGGAAAGGGAAGACCAGTTTTTGGCCGTTGGTATGGATGACACGTTACACATGGCATGCACCCTGCGTGAGAAATGGAAAGAATGAAGGCAATAAGAAAATGTAGTGAACGATATTGACTGGATGACTCGGGGAAACGACTGAATGATGAAGCGCCGGCAGGCAGCTTTTCGGTCGGCACTACCCAGGTAGGCAGCCCGTTGCGCACACGTGAGTGTGGACTGTCAGCTCTAGATCCTTTGGCAAGGCACTTTATATTTGCTTGGTTATTATCATTATTATCATTACTACTACTACTACTACTACTACTACTATCATATATTATTATTGTTATTATTATTATTAAAACTTGTTGCTCACGACCATAAGTGTGGAGCTGAACACCTTAAGCCGTAGTGACCACGGAGTCCTTTGGACCCTACAAACAATCCTGTCAACAACATGTCGTGTTGAACATAAATGGTCAAGATCCTTCAGCTGTTTTGGGATTAGTTTGAAGACATGTATACAGATAAGAAAGGCCAGGCAGACAGACAGACAAACAGTCAGGGAGAGAGATAGGCAGACAGACAGACAGACAGACATTGAGACTGACCGATGGATATGGATACAGACAGATACATAGACGAGCAGATTGACAAGCAGGCAGACAGTCGCACGGGGATTGATTGACGGACAGACAGACAGACTGACTGTATGTCGGCAGATAGGCAGCCGCACGAGGGAGATAGACAGACAGTCAGACCGACAGACAGTCGGTGTGAGACAAATACAGTCAGGCGGGAAGGCAGACAGACAGACAGACAGACAGAAAGACCGACCGACCGACCCTAAAAACAGATGGCTGGACCAAAAAATAATACTCCGTTCCCTGAATCTCCGCCTGTTTGTCTGGTGGCCACAAATATTATTCCTGGGCCTGACAGATATTAATTCACTACTCTTACAGGTATGATGATGATGATGATGATGATAATGATAAGACACACATACACGAACGTACGCACGTGCGACACACACACACACACGCACGCACACACACACACACACACACACACACACACACACACACACACACACACACACACACACACACACTCTCACACAACACACACACACACACACACACACACACACACACAGAGTTTGCAAGCACACACACACCACACACACACACACACACACACACACACACACACACACACACACACATACAGAGAGAGAGAGAGAGAGAGAGAGAGAGAGAGAGAGAGAGAGAGAGTCAACGTCTTCAAGTCATTGTCTTACTCAGCCTTACCAATCGAGCTTTCTTTCACTCCATCCACCACCACCCTCCCCCCCCCCCCCCCTTACCCCCCACCACCCACCCCCACCCACACACACAAACACACACACACCTCCGTACTCGTGACCTTCCAGCCACTCCCTCCCTTTCCACTCACCCATCCTTACCACTTTCACTCCATCGTATTCGCACACTCCCCCCCCTTCCTCCCCTCCTTTTCTCAAAGTTCCAGCATTTCGGCATCACCGTTAGGTGGTCATCATCGTCTGACAAGCATGATGTTTTTCTAGTCGGCTATTGCCTGCTACAGATTACTCACTAATGGATACGCAGAGAGGGGATGAGATGATGGGGGGGGGGGGGGGGGGGGGGGTGTGGGTGAGTGAGTGCCATATGTAGAACAAATCATATCGTTTGACTTTCAGCCATGGCCGAAACTACAGAACAACACACTAGCGAACATTTCAAGATTAATTTTTTTTTAAAAATCAAACGCTAGCCGTCAATCAAGGAGTGTTCAGGAAAACCAATCTATTACCAGTCACGGTTGAGTCAGATCAGAGATTGAACTTTGCTTTTCTGTTTCATAGAATGAAAAAAACAAACAAACAAACAAACGAAAAACAGCAGGCGTAACATCTCACAAAAGGATCTTGTTTAAAATCCAGAGTAAAATGTTGCTGTTTGTTTCTCGGGTCGGATGTTTTCGACTTGAAAACGCTGTCTGTTCCCCTTAGCAGTAAATGGGTACCTGATTCAGGTCAGGTCAGGTCGAAGGCGGCAGAAGGAGTGGAACGTGCTGGGTATTCTGTCATGCTGTGTCCCAGACATGGGGAATCTCACAGCGTGCAAGGTGGCTGCGGCCATCAGGTTATGGGGCTTTAATTGTAACCTTGGATTTTTTTTTTTTTTTTTTTTGTCGTACACATTCTAACAGTAGAAAGATGTGAAATGTTTAGCGGTTTATCTCAAATGATAAACTTCAGGGAGCCTTCTCGCTCTTTAAAAGTAGTGACTTGAAACAGGTGTGAGCAACATTTACTCTTTATCTCTCTCTCTCTCTCTCTCTCTCTCTCTCTCTCTCTCTCTCTCTCTCTCTCTCTCTCTCTCTTAGCCCCCTTAGTTGCGAATGTACACTCATTCTAACGCTGTCAGTCTTGTTTAAACTACAACCATCGCCCCTCCCCACCCTCCTGCAAATCATCACACGCTCACTCCAATCCCCTTCTTGCTCATGAATGGATACATCAGCCCATAGGGAAGGTTAGGGGGTAGGTAGGTAGAAGGGAGGGGATGAGGGGAGGGGTGGTGGTGGTGGATTTTACAGTGGAACAGGGAGTTTCCTCCTTGAAGATGTCGAAACCGCCAACGTCAGGGAAGGGGAGGGGGGAGAAGAGATGTCGGGAAGGGGAGGGGTTGGGGTTGGAGGGGATGTAGGGAGGGAACGGCAGGTGGGGATGGGAGGGGGGGGGGGCATTTCGGAAGGGGATGGGAAGGGGTGGCGGACGGGGGGGGGGGGGGGGGGGCATCCAGGGAACAGCCGAGAAAGCTGTCTTGTAGAACAGCCGAAAACAGGCAGATGACATGCCTGATAAACAAATCAGTTTCACACACACACACACGCACGCACGCACGCACGCACGCACGCACGCACACACCACACACACACACACACACACACACACACACACACACATGATCATCTGTGTGTGTGTATGTGTATGTGTGTGTGTGTGTATGTGAGAGAGAGAGAGAGAGAGAGAGAGAGAGAGAGAGAGAGAGAGAGAGAGAGAGAGAGAGAACTAAATGGTACACGTGTGCTTCTTGTAATTGCAAAGCATACTTTGAGACCGAAGAAAGCATCGCTTAGGTTTTTTCACGTTGTTTCCAAGCATCAACAATAGGAATGTCTCCTCATTGAAAGCGAAGGCCATCAGTATTTGTGCTGAGGTCAGCTGTGCTCAGCTCGTCATTGTCCTCACTGTGTTTTTTTTTTCTTCCTGTCCACTTCAAGCCACAGATAGGAGTGGCATGGGAGGGCGCAGAGGGGGAGGGGGGGAACGGCAGGGGGGTTGAAGACGGAGGAGTAAGGAGAGGGTGGGTGATAAGGGAAGGAGATGAGCTGTGGGGAGGGGACGGAAGATAGCAGTGAGAGAGGTGAGAATTGGGGGAGGGAAGGTGGTGAGGGGGAGAAAGGGGTTGGAGGAGGAAGTGTGAGGGGATTTGCTCTTGTATGGTGAGCCAGGCGAGTTAAGCCAAGCCCAGGCGAGGCTGCTGGTCAAGGGTGCTAATGAAACAACTGACCACCAATGGTCCTGAAGAGTGCTCGGACGCTGGACAAGCACCCTATGGTCTTCCATCAAGGAGCTCAGTGGAGCCCAACATCCTTTCCTTCATCTGCTCTCTCCCCCTCGGCTATCCCCCCCCCCCCCCCCCCCCATCATCATCATGACTGGGCCAGAATAGCTCAGATGGTAGAGCGCCAGACTGGTAATCTTGGTGATCCTGGGGTTGTGGGTTCGAATCTCCGCCGGGCCGTTTCGGTACAGGGGGATTTTTCCCCCTCGATTTAACATTGCTTTTGACTCCATTTCACAAAAGTCCTTCGAATGAGACTATAAACTGAGGTTCTGTGTGTGAACGCACGCATAACAGCTTGCACACACGTAAAATCCCATCACCAACTTTGGGAAGAGAAGGCCAGTTTGGCCGTTGGTATGGATGACACGTTACTCATACCAAGCGCCCTGTGTGAGAAATGAAAAGAATGAAGGAGTAAGGAAACTGAGTAAACCATATTGAATGATATGGACTGGATGA
>JADBJO010004878.1:92500-95000 GCA_016801955.1 Conus betulinus
TAGTGCTTGTTGACAACAGACTGGTACACGTGGACTGTAAACTATGGTACCTGTTGACCACAAATTATTGTAAATGTTGACATGTTGACTGGTGTCTGCGGCACATGTTGACAACACTCTGTGGTGTATGTTGAATACCGGATATGGTACAGTTAAACTGAAGACTACAAGGGTACGATGGTGACTACAGACTGTTGTACGTGTTACCTACAAATTATGACACTCTATTTTGTCATTTGTTGATCCTCACTTTGAGCAGACAGTTGAGGTACAAACAGTGCTAGATCTAGATGTTTCCCACAGACTGTGGTAGGTGTTGACCCACAGACTGTGGTAGGTGTTGACCCACAGACTGTGTTGACCCACAGTCTTGACCCTTGACCCATGACTGTGCTAGGTTTTGACCCACAGACTGTGCTAGGTGTTGACCCACAGACTGTGCTAGTCTTGACCCATTGACTGTGCTAGGTGTTGACTCACAGACTGTGCTAGGTGTTGACCCACAGAGTGTGCTAGGTGTTGACCCACAGATTGTGATAGGTGTTGACCCACAGACTATGCTAGGTGTTGACCCACAGACTGTGCTAGGTGTTGATCCACAGACTGTGCTAGATGTTGACCCACAGACTGCGCTAGGTGTTGACCCCGTGACTGCGCTAGGTGTTTGACCCAGTGACTGTGCTAGGTGTTGACCCAGTGACTGTGCTAGGTGTTGACCCACAGACTGCGCTAGGTGTTGACCCAGTGACTGTGCTAGGTGTTGACCCACGGACTGTGCTAGGTGTTGACCCACAGATTGTGCCAGATGTTGACCCACAGACTGTACCTAAGTGTCGACCCACACACTGTGCCAGTGTGTTAATCCACAGACTGTGCTAGATGTTGACCCACAGACTGTGCTAGGCGTTTGACCCATTGACTGTGCTAGGTGTTGACCCACAGACAACGCTAGGCGCTGACCCATTTACTGTGCTAGGACCTAACACACGGATTGGTACTAGGGTGTTGATCCGCAGTCAGCACCAGGGAATGTTGTTGACTAAGTACTGACTGCTTCGACTGTGACGGTCTGTATTGATGTGTGTAGCTCCTTTTATTGCACATCAACGGCTGAACATACACACATCAGCGACTAACACACAGACTCCCCTCGTCAGGTCTCGGCAAGGTGACAGGGGTGGAAGATGGGGATGGAGGGGGTGGGGAGGTTCGGGAGGGTGGTGGTGGTGGTGGCGGAAGTGGAAGAGAGGGTGTGTGGGGGAGGGGGGGGGGGGGGGGGGGGGCAGCACAGAACACAATGGCGGCTACTACGTGAGGCGTATGGCTAAGGACGGAACAACCCTGATTTGCGGCTGCGTGGGGGAAGAGTGGACGGTGTGTGAACCGTGTTGATGATGATGATGATGATGATGATGATGATGACAACGACGATGATGATTGTGTGATGATGATGATGATGACGGTGTTGATGAAGCAGAGGTGGAGACAGAGAAAGGGAGGAAGGGACCAGCAGCAGCGGTTGTTCTCTCTCTCTCTCTCTCTCTCTCTCTCTCTCTCTCTCTCTCTCTCTCTCTCTCTCTCTCTCTCTCTCTCTCTCTCTCTCTCTCTCTCTCTCTCTCAATCTCCTTCCCTCCCTCCGCTCTTGTCTGATGCCTCTCTCTCTTTCTGTCTCCCCCCCACCACCTGACCAGCTACTACCGAGCCCCCGCCCCCTGCTCTCTCTCTCTCTCTCTCTCTCTCTCTCTCTCTCTCTCTCTCTCTCTCTCTCTCTCACTCTCTCTCTCTCACTCACTCACTCTTCTCTCTTCCTCTGTTGCAGAATGAGCCGGTTCTGTCGTGACGGCGATCGATAGCCAGCAGCAGGCGGCAGCAACAGCAACAACAACACCACCACCACCACCACCAGCATCAGCAGCAGCGGCAGCGGCAGCAGACTGACACAGCAGCGTTAGGCCAGACACCAAGCAGCCTCAGCAGCAAGCAAGCAAGCAAGTTCTACTGAAGGAGTGTAGTGTGTGTTGCTGCTGCTGCGCAAGCATTGCACACACGCACACACATACACATACACACACACGCATACACTCGCAGACACACACACTCGCAGACACACACACACACACACACACACACACACACACACACACACACACACACACACACACACACACACACACACACACGAGCGCGCGCGGCACACGAACGGAGGAGGCCCGGGCACGGAAAGTGGACGGGTTTGACAACGACGAGGAGACGTTGTTGTAGCTGTTGTCGGCTTGGAGTAATCATCATCATCATCATCATCATCATCACCATCAGCGTCGACTGAAGTGCAGGAGTGTGGTTTGCGATACAACGGACTGGTCTACGAACAGGAGGACATTTCATACTGCGTCTCCTCCTCCTCCTCCTCCTCCTCCTCTTCCTCCTCCTCCCTCCTCCCTCCAATCACTCCCGGGGGATCGGATTCAACAACTGTGGTGTGTGTGTGTGTGTGTGAGTG
>JADBJO010004878.1:102500-105000 GCA_016801955.1 Conus betulinus
CCCACCTACACCAGCCACTACCTCCCCCTCCCCCTCCCCCTCCCCCATTTCCCGTTCTTTTGCCGTCCCACTCTCCCTGTCTCTCCTCCTCCCACGTCCTTGACTTTCCTTCCTCTCTGTGTTCGTGCTCCTTTCTCTCTCTCTCTCTCTCTCTCCTCTCTCTTCTCATCTCCCTCCTCTCTCTTCTCGTCCTCACTCTCTCTCTCTTCTCTCTTTCCGGTCGCTCTCTCACCTCCCTCCCCCACCCTCCACCCCTCTACCTGCACCATATCGCCACCAATACTACTCTCCTTTGCTTTTCTCTCTCTCTCTCTCTCTCTCTCTCTCCTCTCTCTCTCTCCGTCCTCTCTTCTCTCTCTCTCCTCTCTCTCTCTCCATGACTCACCCTGTCTTAAATTATTGTCTGTTTTTTTTAACTTCCATCCCACCCCCACCTGTCACCATACGCCCCCTGGTCTTCTGTCTGCTTTCTCTCCTCTCCACCACCCATCCCCGCCCCCACCCCCACTATTTCCCACCCACCTACACCAGCCAATACCTCCCCCTCCCCCTCCCCCCTCCCCCATTCCCTGGGGTTCTTTTGCCGTCCCACTCCCCCCCCTCTCTCCCTCTCTCGTCCCGCCGAATTTCTTCCCCCTCCTCTCTCCCTCTCCGTTCCATAATCCTCCTCCCACTCATCGCGTCTTCCTCCTCTCTCCTCTCTCTCTCTCACCATCTCCTCCCTCAAACCAAAAAAAAAAAGGAAAAAAAAGGGGGAGGGGGTGGGAGGAAACCGGTCGTTTCTCTCACCGTCCTCCCCCACCCTCCAACCCCCCCTACCTGCACCATATCGCCCCATACTACCTCCTTAACGTTCTCCCGGCTAAGGATCGTCTCTCTCTATCTCCTCTGTCTGTCTGCTGCTTGTCTGCATCTCTCCTCTCAATCTCTCTCTGACTCACTCTCTTATTATTTGTCTTTTTTTTTTAACTTTCCTCGTCTAGGATTGCGTCTGTCTGTCCTGTCTGTCCTGTCGTCCTGTCGGTCTCCTCTCTCATCCACCTCTCTCCTCTCGTCCTCCTCCTCTCTCTCTCTCTCTCTCTCTCTCCCCGAAGTTATCTCTGTCTGTCTGTTTGTCTGTCATGCTGTCTGTCTTCTCTCTCTCTCTCTCCTCTCTCTCTCTCTCTCCATCTCTCTCCTCTCTCTCTCTTCTCTCTCTGCTTTATCTGGTTGTGATTTACGCAGTTGCCCGTTGGTTTATGTAGTTTCTTTCCAACCAAATTTCACCCATTGGCGTAGCCTTGCGCAATTCAGCACAGCCATTGCCTGAGTGGCATGCATCATATATTTAAATAACAAACAAAGAAAAAAATCCTGCCTACTTACCAACCTGGCCACCTACTGAATCCCCCCCCCCCCCTCCAGCTCTCTGTCTGTCTGTCTGTCTGTCTGTCTACTCGTTCCTTCACTCCTCTCTCTCTCATCCCTCTCTCCTCTCTCTCTCTCTCTCCCTCTCTCTCTCTCCCTCCCCTCCCTCCCCCCTCACTCTCCCTCTCTCTCCCCCTCTCTCTCTCTCTCTCCCTCCCTCCCTGCCCTCCCTCCCTCCCACACTCCCCGCCCCGTACTTCCCTGCTTGTCTGTGGTTCTGGAACCCAAACGTTGTCGTAAATCCTGAATTCATCATTAGCAGCCTACACCTTCCTCATCGGAGAAGACCTTTCTACCTCAGGTCTCTCACGTCCCCACGCAAAAAAAACCGATAGGATAGGAGTGCGGAGGGGATGGACAGGGAGTCGCAGAACGGAGGGGCGGGGGGGGGGGGGGGGGGGGGTGGGTGGGCAGTGAGGGGAGGGGAGGGGAGGAGTCCAATTGGTTGGAGGAGAAGGAGTGAGAGCTTCGTCCTATGGAATTTCGTCTCTGCTCCTCCCCCCCCCCCCCCCCCCCCCCTCCCCCCTGCTTTGTGTCACGCCAGACTGGCTTAATGAGCGGGGTGTGCGTGACGAAAGGTTACCTGCCGTAATTTCGGTAATAGGACATGTGGCTTATAGCCCAGCCGACCGCAAAGGGCCATATCAGGGCTTTCACCACGTTGACGTCAGCAACTCACAAGTCATCAATAAAAGAAAAAAAAAATCACACATCTCTTTAAAATTCACCTTCTGAAAAAAAAAAAACGTACCAGAAACTTCGTTAAAAAAAAAAAAAAAAAAATCTTTTTTCTTCTTCTGTAAATCTCAGATCAGATGAAAAATTGTGAATGATCTCTTTCAGAAATTCAAAGATCACATCCTGTGGGACATTTTTGAAGAAGGTTTTCATGAAAAATCTGCTGTAAAGTGTTGAGGTCACACATCGTGCAAGTTCCCAACACTAAAAAAATTGTTTCTTTGTGAGTCATACAGGACCTGCCATTTCTCCTAATGCAGTTATGTTATGGTGCTGAAAGGTGGGTGAGTGGGTGGGTGGGTGGGTGAGTGGGTGGGTGGTTGGTTGGTTGGGTTGTTGTGTGGTTGGTGGTTGG
>JADBJO010004878.1:125000-135000 GCA_016801955.1 Conus betulinus
TGTGTGTGTGATTTTTTTTTACTCTCTTAAGCGCAGATCTCCGCCAAAGTCGAACAATTTTCTGGACTACCGACTTCCCCCCCCCCCCCCCCCCCCTTTTTTTTTTTTTTTTTTTTTTTGGTTTTGTTGTTGTTGCTTTGTGCACCTCTCTCCATATATTTGCAGACTGTCACAAATACTTCACAAGGGTCAGATTTAACTGAATCCTCATTCCCTTAGCTACACTTCTGGCTACACATACGCAGCTTTGTGATTGTGTGACCGTGCGGTAACTGGACAAAATACTCCCACCCCCTTCCCTGGTGAATGGTCGTTTGCTCAATGGATATTGGCTCTTTCAGATCCGCCTAAAATCTCACAGGTTCGTACGAATCAGTATGTCTGCAGACCTGATGTGTGTTGGTATGTTTATTTTCTTTGGATTGGGCATTGTTTCTGGAGAAATTTTCGAAAACGTTAAAGAATGCTGTGTCCGGCAATGTGAAAGAAAGTCCCTCCCCCCCCCCCCCCCCCCCCCCCCCCCCCCCCCTCCCTTCTGTTCGCTCCCAGAACCTGGGTCTACCCTTATTTTGGGTCCATACCCGCACTTACATTTAATAACAATAATGAGTAGTGTTTCTAAAGTGCAATGTCTCGCATGCTATCATTAATCATCAAAAGGTCATGTGTGTGCTCATGCTTTCAGCTTTTTTTTTTTTCTTTTATTACTACCCTGTTGTTTTTTTTTGTTTGTTTTTTATTTTAGCATGACCTGAAAATGTTGACAAAGCACAAAAACATGAGACAGGTTTCCAAGGCTTCGGCTTCTACTTGCTGAGCCAGGAAGGGTTTGGTTTAACATAGGTATGCGGGTGGGTCGGTCGGTCGGTGTCTGTCTGTCTGGCTGGCTGGCTGGCTGGCTGGCTGGCTGGCTGTCAGCAAGAAAACGTCAACACGGCTGAACCGATTTTCACGTAACCTGGTGGGAAGATGTAGTGTGACTCAAGGACGATTTCCTGACAGTTTGGTGAGGATCCGTCGAGCAGATCTTGGGTCCAATGACAGATCCAGGATCTGCGCAACCTTAACAGAGTCTGCGCTCTCCCCCTCCCCCGAGTTCCCTTCGGGTTCTGTTTGATGTGTTTCAGTATCACACAGTCTGTCACTTGTCCATCAGTGAGGGCTCCGATTCTCTTTGACTTGGAGAGAGAGAGAGAGAGAGAGAGAGAGAGAGGAGAGAGAGAGAGACAGACAGACAGACAGACACGATAGATAGACAGACAGACAGACAGAGACAGACACAGTCACACACACATACACTCACATACACACGCACTCATATACACACTCACACACACACACACACACACACACACACACACACACACACACACACACACACACACACACACTACACACACACACACACACACACACACACACACACACACACACACACACACACACACAGTCACTCACTCACAACTGAGCGCACCGCGACTGCAAATAACTCCGTATAAATCGCAGGATGGATGAAAAGCAACGTGAGGGAAGGGAGTGGGGGTGGGGCGAGGGGGGGGGGGGGGGGGAGAAGGGGAGGAGAGAAGAAGGAGGGAAAGATGGCGGAAGATGTGTGGGCGAGAAAGAAGATGAAGAAAGAAGAGAGGCAACTGCATTAGGTCTCCGCCCCCTCCTCTCCTCCCTCCCCCCCCCCCTCCAGCCCTCCCTCCCCCCCCCCCCCCCCCCCCCCCCTCAAAAAGGGAAAAAAAGTAAAAGAAAAACATCAGAAAGCCAGGGCTCTCTTTGTCTGTCAGAAATCATTTGGCAAGATGTGGTGTAAGAAGAGCGGAGTGGGAGTGGGACGATGGGGGAAGGGGGAGGGGGTGGGCAAGGGGGAGGGGGGAAGATGGGGCGGGGGGTGGAGAGAAAGAGAGAGGGGCGGAGAGTTGGGGATAGAAGGGGCAAAGATTGGGAGGGGTGGACGTGGGGGTGGGGGGCGGGGGAAGGGGGGGGGGGGGGGTGGAAGAGAGCACGTCTTGTGTAAATGATCAATCTTGTCCGTCCGCTTCAAGACGTGAAGGGGGAATCTTCTTTCTTCTTCTTCTTCTCATTGTGTGTGTGTGTGTGTGTGCGCGCGCGCGCGCGCGCGCGCGCGTGTCACAAAACAAGGAGAGAAGGTAAAGGGAGGGAGGAGAAAGGCTGGGATAAGAATGGAGGAGGGGTGTGTGTGTGTGTGTGGGTTGGTGGTGGGGGGGGGGGGGGGGGGGGGGAGGGCGTTCAACACAGAATTTCCAATCCTCTCTCTGTCTCATCTCCTCTCTCTCTCTCTCTCTCTCTCCCCCCCCCCCCCCCCCCCCCCCCCCCCCCAACCCCTGTACTCGGGGCACGCGCGTCTTTGCTTGTGTTTAGCGAATCAGCAACATACTCAGAGACAGAGACAGAGAGACAGAGACACACAGACATATAGAGAGACAGACAGACAGAGAACTCGTTGAGACGTCACCCAGTTCGAACGTCCAAAGCAACGATCGATATACAACAACACTTGCAGCCCCCAGAAGTCATCTTGAAGATGACGACCATGCCAAGGCGAAAAAAAAGAAGTCGTGATCTGGCCGCAGACGATCGTTTACCCACACCACACAAAGACCAGATGACCAAACTGTCCGAAACGTCAGTCATTGCCCATTGATCATCGCCCACAACGTGGTTGTTCCCTCCCCTGGGCTATCTTGCAAATGACGGCAGCTAAAGATGCGGGTGCAGAAGGTGCGCGATTGGTGATGGAGGGGTTGTTTTGTGGCCCCCCTCCACCCTTCCCTCATACAGATACACACACACACACACACACACACACACACACACACACACACACACACACACACACACACACACACGCACGCACACACTTACATACACACACACACACACACACACACACACACACACACACACACACACACACACACACACGATTTCTCTCTGTGGCCGAATACAGTTCTAACCTTGTCTGTCAAAAGAAAAGACCTTTAGGTCGAAACGCATCGTTTCGATATTCTTGTGTGTTCATGCCATCCATTTTTACAGCGTTTATAATAATGTTTGAAAGAAAAAAAATATAACCGTCTCATTTTCATTTACTGATGATGTAAGCCCTGCTAGATATTATCACTCACGAAGATGTTAAGAGAGAATTCAGCAGATGAATGGTGGTCTTTTAGGGTACCAACCCCAAGGTAGTTGACAGAACTGGGTGAATCAATGGCCTGTTAATGAATAAAAATCAGAGAGAACGAGGAAAAATAGGGACGATGTTTCCAAACTAGCTCGTTGATTCAACTTTTTTTTTTCAAGGTTAAATTCACTTATATTCAGTGCACACAAGATCATTTTCATCTGAAAGAGGTAGAGGTTAGAAGGGAACACTTGGATTCCGACACACACACACACACACTCTCACTCTCTCCCTCTCTCTCTCTCTCTCTCTCTCTCTCTCTCTCTCTCTCTCTCTCTCTCTCTCTCTCTCTCTCTCTCTCTCTCCAGGACACACAGAATCGGAGCCTCTCTCTCTCTGTGTGTGTGTGTGTGTGTGTGTGTGTGTGTGTGTGTGTGTGTGTGTGTGTGTGTGTGTGTGTGTGTGTGTGTGTGTTTGAGTGAGTGTGTGTGTGTGTGTGTGTGTGTGTGTGTGGTGTGTGTGTGTGTGTGTGTGTGTGAATACTAAGTGTTCCCTCTAACATCTAGCTCTTTAAGATGAATATATATATATATATAAAATATATAATCAAATATATATATATAAATATATTGATGGTGTATATATATATATAATATATATATGTCGCACACAACACAACATTTGTCTCATTCATCGTCCCCTGTTCTGTTTCTCTAGACGCTCCCCTCCCCCCCCCCCCCCCCCCCCCCCCCCCCCCCCCCGAAGAGAGAGAGAGAGAGAGAGAGAGAGAGAGAGAGATCTATTTATTTGTGTATGTATATGTGTGTATCTATCTATACGCGCGCACACACACACACACACACACACACACACACACACACACACACACACACACACACACATAAACACACACACACACACACACATAAACATACACACACATATATAAACATACACACACACATAACACACAACACACACACACACACACACACACACACACACACACACACACACACAGAGACACAGAGTTAGTAAAAGTTCGGGTCTCTTCAGTGATGAAATGTTATCAGTGCATTAAAAGTATGTACTGTAATGTTAAAGCAAGGGTCAGAGCTAAGGGGAATTTTAACATGCTTGGGAAATCTGCTCCATTGCCCGTCAAGCCATTAACATCCTCTACAAAGCAAAGATCCGTGATGGCTCTTTCTTTCATGCTGAGTGTGTTAGCATGCTCTTTCAAGTGCATCATTATTATACGTTTTTTTTTAGGAATATGTTGAACAGTGTTGGAATTAGAAGGCAGCCCCGATGACATCCAACTGAAATATAGAACCACTGTCCTATGGCAACCTTTGTATGAGCGCTGCACTAGTGGCTATGGAGTACAGTCGTTTGGTGGTGCTAATCAGTTTTTGCCAGATGTTTTCTGCCTTGAATGAGGCCCATACAGCAGTCTGGCAGACTCTGTCGAATGCCTTCTGGAAGTCTATGAAGTCGCGGTAGAACTCAACTCCCTCTGGTGTTGGAGGGGGAGGGAAGCTTTTCGCAAAAGGGCAGGTCGACTGAAATATCTGTTTTGTGGTGCTTCTTCTGCCTCTGAGGAATCCAGCCCGTTCTTCAGCAAGATTGGAATCTGCTTGCGCCTGTAGCATATTTTCACAGTGATTGTGAGCATTAAGTTGCTGGCATTGCTGATCACACTGATAGTGTGGCAGTTTCCGGCAGTGATGGAGGTTTTCTGTCATGGGGAAGGGTAACGATCTGTGAGTTTGTCCATGGCATGGGCCACCCACTCCCCAGTGCGCCAGACTTTTGTTGTAGATGGCCGGTAAGATATCAATGACTGCCTCTCTGCCGTGCTTGTTCCAAGAGTTCTGCAGGGACGTTGTCGATGCCCGCAGCTTTCATCCCGCATTTCAACCATTTCGCTGATGCTTCCACTTCTTCACGGAGCATTTGAAAGTCATCTTCGTTCGATCAGTTCTGTAGTGCGAGCACTCTTGGATCTCTTTTGCTCGATTTGTTGTAGAGTTCGGAATAGAAGGAAGTCTACGTTTATGGTGTCTTCTTCGTGTGCGAGGCAGTTGCTGTCTTTGTCTGTAACGGTGCTGACTTTTGTGTGTATGTGTGTGTATGTGGTGTGTGTGTGTGTGTGTGTGTGTGTGTGTGTGTGTGTGTGTGTGTGTGTGTGTGTGTGTGTGTGTGTGTGTGTGTGCGAGTGTGTGTGTGTGTGTGCGTGCGTGCGTGCGTGCGTGTGTGTGTGTGTGTGTGTGTGTGTGTGTGTGTGTGTGTGTGTGTGTGTGTGCGTGCGCGCGCGCGCGCGCGTGTTTATATATATATATATGTGTGTGTGTGTGTGTGTGTGTGTGTGTGTGTGTGTGTGTTTGATCTAGTCATTTGCAGTTAATGAAATTTCTCAGAGTCTTTGTCCAAGTTTGTCTCAGTGTCCTCCATTGTTAGATCCAGCTTTCCTTGGCAATTCGACAATTTCACATACAGCCAGGAGAGTGTAGTGCCTGAAAAATGACGCTGAGGACTGTGTTAACAATCGCGATATATAATGCTAGACAACACACTGTACAATCTAAAGCAGGACAGTGCAGTGCTGTGCAATAATACAGAATGCAACACCAGACAATACAATGCAGAGCAATGCAACACTACACCATACACTACAACACAATACAGTGCAATGCAAACACTACACCATACAGTACAATACAATGCAGAGCAATGCAACACTACACCATACAGTACGATACAATACAGAGCAATGCAACACTACACCATACACTACAATACAATGCTGTGCAATGTAACACTACACCATACACTACAATACAATGCCGTGCAATGCAACACAACTACACCATACACTACAATACAATGCAGTGCAATGCAACACTACACCATACACTACAATACAATGCAGTGCAATGCAACACAACACCATACACTACAATACAGTACAGTGCAATGCAACACTACACCATACACTACAATACAGTACAGTGCAATGCAACAATACACCATACACTACAATACAGTACAGTGCAATGCAACAATACACCATACAGTACAATACAATACAATGCAGTTCAATGCAACAATACACCATACAGTACAATGCAATACAATGCAGTGCAATGCAACACTACACCATACACTACAATACAACGCAGTGCAATGCAACAATACACCATACAGTACAATGCAATACAGTGCAGTGCAATGCAACAATACACACCATACACTACAATACAATGCAGTGCAATGCAACACTACACCATACACTACAATGCAATACAATGCAGTGCAATGCAACACTACACCATACACTACAATACAATGCAGTGCAATGCAACACTACACCATACACTACAATACAATGCAGTGCAATGCAACACTACACCATACACTACAATACAATGCAGTGCAATGTAACACAACAGCATACACTGCAATACAATACAGTGCAAAGCAACACAACAGCATACACTACAATATAATGCAGTGCAATTCAACGCTACACCATACGCTAGACTACAATACAATGCAGTGCAATGTAACACAACAGCATACACTACAATACAATACATACAGTGCAATGTAACACAACAGCATACACTACAATATAATGCAGTGCAATTCAACACTACACCATACGCTACACTACGGTACAATGCAGTGCAAAGCAACAACAACATACACTACAATACAACACAGTTCAATGCAACGCTACACTACACTACACTACACTACACTACACTACACTACACTACACTACACTACAATACAATACAATACAATACAGTGCAATGCCACACCATACACTACACTACAATGCAGTTCAATGGAACACTACACTATACACTACAATACAATGGAATGCAATAGAACACAGTGTACAGAAATGGGGAACAGACTCTCTCTCTCTCTCTCTCTCTCTCTCTCTCTCTCTCTCTCTCTCTCTCTCTCTCTCTCTCTCTCTCTGACGAGACGATATATACATGGGCCCTCGCGGTGAGCTGGGCTATAAACAACATGAATTGAGTAGACTCTGTCCCCGCCCCCTCCCCATCTCGCCTTCTTGCTTGGTCGGTCAGTTTCTTGTACACCTCTCTCTCTCTCTCTCTCTCTCTCTCTCTCTCTCTCTCTCTCTCTCTCTCTCTCTCTCTCTCTCTCTCTCTCTCTCTCTCTCTCTCTCTCTTTCTCTCTCTGTTCTTCTCTCTGTCTGTCTGTCTGTCTGTCTGTCTGTCTCTGCTCTGTCTTGCCTACGTGCTCTGCCTGCGTGTGTGTCGTCTCTCCCCCCTCTCTCTCTCTCTCTCTCTCTCTCTATGTCGCGTGTGTGCTTATTTACATGCGTACAATATGCGTGTGTGCGTATATATATATCTCTCAAAAAAAAAAAAAAAAAAAAAAGTATATATATATATATATATAGATGAGAAAATCACCGCTAGTTATCTTCTTTTTCCCCTTTCCCTTTCCTGTTTTTTTTTTTTTTTATCTTTAAAATTTCTTTTCCCTTTTTTCTTTTTCTAAACGACTAGCTGCTGTTTTGTGCATGCCTTAGCTGGAGGGGAGTTAGGGTCGGGGAGGGGCTGAGGTGGGAGGGGGTGGGAGGGGGTGGAAGTGGGTGGGGGCAGTGCCATCAGATGCCTGATGCCACGTGGACTGCGATTAATGACGGCCTGTTTGTGTGTGTGTTCAACACATCACGTCTCAGAAGTGATTGTTTTCCTTAAGCCCAACATGCCCAAGGCATCCCGAGGTGCGGAGAGGCTTCCTAGCTGTGCTGGCGGACGGAAATAACTCACGAGCTTGATTGGGATCCCTTCGGCTTATCAACGGACACGGAAGGCGTGAAACGGCGCGGCGGCGGTGTTCAACCCGATTTGTGCCAAGACCTCAGTTTGTCCGTTTCGGTCTGTGGCACACTGCGGTGGGGGAGGCGGCTGGGGGGGCTGAGAGAGAGGGGGGGGGGGGGGGGGGGGAAGAGGGGGCGAGGTAAGTGTGGAGAGAGAGGGAGAGGTGCACAGAGAGAGAGAGAGAGAGAGAGAGAGAGAGAGAGAGAGAGAGAGAGAGAGAGAGAGAAACGCAGACAGAGAGACAGAGAGAGAGACAGAGAGAGAGAGGGAGAGGGAGAGGGGGGGGGTCGCATCGACAGAGAGACAGACAGACAGACAGACAGAGAGAGGCCACACAGACAGAGAAACAGACACAGACAGAGGGCACACAGACTCACACACACACAGGCACACACACACACACATACACACACACACACACACACACACACACACACACACACACACACACACACACACACACACAGTTTCTAAAGACATGTTTTAGAACAAAACGACTGACTGAACAGACTGTTTGGGGATAGGGGGGGGGGGGGGGGGATTGAGGATGGTGCTCGTTGTGGTTTCTTGTTTTTGTTCTTTTATTTTTTTTTTTTTTATTATATTGTAGAAGCAAACACTTGTGTGATTTGATTAACAAGTTTGTAACGTGTCGAATGTGCTCTGGGCAACCTACATTATTTCAGCCGCACTTTTCAGATTTATTAAAGATAGAATAGCGTCTCTGTCTGCATAGAGAAGGTGATTTTATCATCAAATGTCAGTTCCACAGTTCAACCCAACTATGCCCTGCCCGTCTCAGCACTACGAGATAAACTCATCTCGTCCTATCAACTGTCTGATGTCAACACTGAAGAATTAAGTTTGGCTGCAGCTGCAGTGCTGGCTGGTATGGTTTAATTCATGTTCACTATGATGTTGACTATATTGACTACTATATCAGTGATCTACTGCTTGGCTGCTATGTGCTGGCTGGCGTGGCTGCATTCTGGTGTTCACTATGATGTTGACTATATCACTATATCAGTGATGGAAGCATTTATAGGAGGTGGGAGATGAGCCAGTAAACCTATGAGGCTAAAAGATGTTAGTGACACAAGGACTGGTGGACGGTGAGACATCGACCACGAAACTTACGTTCTGGAGCTGTGTGTGTGTGCATGTAACGAATGTTGCCCTGCTCATATGTAACTTGCCCAGAAGAACAGTTGTTGCATTTCGCTTGTAGAAATTGCTTTACACTAGGATTTCAGCCTCGCCTCATTCAGTCCATACCCCCCCCCCCCCCCCCTCCCTCATCGCATCCCCCCACCCCCTTTTCCTCCTACATTTTCCAATGGACGTTAAAGATCCAGCCTGTGCCGTGAACAAGCTGAGCAAGTGCTGGCTAGCTGAACTCATCCGAACTAGCGCCATGGTTCGACTACTTAAGCAATGGTGATTATACACTGACTTGGAGAGTGGTCAAGTCTGAAAAGTTTGAGTCTAAGTTGCATACCAAAGATCAGTTGTACCAAATTGCAGGCTAGTGTGCGTCGCCGTTTTTTTTGGCGTGATTCTAACAATACAAATCCTCGGTTACAAACGCTTCTAAGAAATATTAGGATTTAGGTATAACATTGCAGAATTGCCTGATACTGTTTACCCGGCCTATGGGTAGTGTGAACAAAAGATGTGTGCAGGACTTGGCTATGAACAGGGGCAAACGTGGGTTGAAGAGATGACAAAGACAAACTTTAGGGGGCAATCAAAAATAGCCAGAGATAAAAATGAGTCGGAGTTGCATCAGGTGACATAGATTTGGGGGAGGGGGGAGGGGAAGAAGGGAAGGGGAGGGAGAATGAAAAAGACAACGGCAGAAGCGGTTCAGATGTGTGTCGGTACTTTGGAGGCTATACAGGTTGGAGAGTTGTGGGATGATGATTGGGGGGGGGGGGGGGGGGGGCATGAAATGCCGTGGAGCTAAGGTGAG
>JADBJO010004878.1:140000-147500 GCA_016801955.1 Conus betulinus
TGTTTGTTTCCAGTTGCCCTGCTTAAGTTATTAGTTGTCGTCGCTCTAGAGGTGTTCTTGTAGAGTTTACTACGACCATGCGCTGTTCTGGGGTTCTTAAATTTAATATTATCTATGTCATGTCTTCGGTGTAATAGTACATACATGGTCCCTTCTCCAGTGTAACATTACGCATATGATTTCTCTTTTGCTCTTTTACGTAGGTCCCTTCTCCAACGTAGTACCTTTGTCATGTCTTCAGTGCAGTTCTACATGGTTCCCTTCTTGAACGTAGCATTACATAGTGTTCTCTCTCTTGTGGTAGCTTTCCGTAGATCCATTCTCCAGTGTAGCCTTGGGTCCCTTCTTCAGTGTAGCATTGAAGTCTTTTCTCCAGTGTGTAGTATCAGCCCCTCTGTTCTGAGCCAAATGAGATATGTAGCATTAGGTCTCCAGGCCACAGCTAGGTTGTTTGTACAGTACGTGATTAGATAAACCTTTTTTTTTTGTAGTGTAGCATTAGGTCCCTTCTCCAGTGTAGCTTACGTCCCTTCTCCAGTGTAGTGATAGGACCCTTCGTCAGTGTAGCCTACGATGTTTTAGAGGTAACTGGTTTCTTCAGTACGATTCACATAGCTTTTTCCTCTGCATAACAGTTACTTACTTACTTACTTTACTTACTTAATGACTTCCTTTTTTCCTTCCTTCCTTCCCTTCCTTCCTTCCTTCCTTCCTTACTTACTTACTTACTTACTTACTTTACTTACTTACTTACTTACTACTTACTTACTTACTTACTTAGCCCAAGGGTGAGCATAGGCCATCGACAACACTCCGCCATCGCACTCGGTTCTGGGCTGCTCGCTGAATGCCTGTCCAGTTGGTCCCCCTGCCTCTTTATCTTGATAGGCCCTTGCTCCAGTTTTGTTTGTTTTACATAACTCCCTGTTCTAATGTAGTATTAGACAGGTCGTTTCCCCAGTGTGGTGTTCGATAAGTTCCTTCTCCGATGTAGCATGAGATCAGCTTTTTCTCCAGTGCCGTAGTGTCAAGGTCGCTCTCCGGTGTGTTCTTACATTTCCTCTTCAATGTGGGGTCAGATGAACTCCCTCTCTGGTTTAGTATTACATACGTCCTTTCTCAAGAGTAGTATTAGATAGGTTTCATCTTGAGTGTAGTGTAATCTAGATCCCTTCTCGGGTGTAGTATTCCATAGGTTTATTCTTCTCAAGTGTAGAATTTATGACTCTTTTCCAACATGATATGATAATCATAGATCCTTTCTTCGATGTGTTCTTCCAAGGGTTCCTTCTCTGGTGCAGTATTATGTAGGTCCATTCTCCAGTGTGATAATACCTAGGTCTCCATGTGCAGTATTACATAGTTCCCTCTTCCAGTGTAGCATTAGGTCCTTTCGCCAGTGAGATATCACGTAGGTCCCCCTCCAGAGTAGTAATAGATCCTTTCTACAATTAAGTATTAAATAGGTCCCTTCTCTATACGTCCCTTCTCGTGTGCAGTTTTCGGTCATTTCTCCATTTGGTATGACATAGGTCCTTCAAGTTCCGGTCTAGACTACATAGGATCTATCTCCAAGATGATATTCCATGGGACAGTGTAATATTACCATAGTCTTTTCTCCTGTGTAGTATTACATAGAGCCGCTTCCAACGTAAGTATTACATAGATCCCTTCCCAATGTAGTATATAAACAATATCTTCATCAGTGTAATATTAGATAGGTCCCCATACCGATGTAGCATTACATAGATTCTTTCTCCAGTGTGGTATTAAATATTTCTTAAAAGATCCTTTTTCTTCAGTGTGAAAGTTACCGCGATCCCTTCTCCAATGTAATATCAGACATTTTTTTTTCTTCTCTCAGACCATATAACATAAACCCCTACTCCTGTATGGTTAGTACATAGGTCATGTTTGTCCAGTGCAATAGTACGTAGGTCCTTTTTTCAGTGTAATAGTGCGTAGGTTCTTTCTTCAGTGTTAGTGCGTAAGTCCTTTCTTCATTGCAGTAGTGCATAAGTCCTTTCTTCAGTGTAATAGTGCGTAGGATTTTTTTTTTCAGTATAATGGTGCGTAGGTCCTTTCTTCATTGTAATAGCACATAGGTCCTTTCTTCAGTGTAATAGTGCATAGGCCCTTTCTTCAGTGCAACAGTGCATATAGGTCTTTTCTTCATTGTAATAATGCACAGGTCCTTTCTTCATTGTAATAGTGCATAGGTCCTTTCTTCAGTGTAATAGTGTGTAGGTCCTTTCTTCAGTGTAATAGCACATAGGCCCTTTCTTCAGTGTAAATCCTTTCTATTGTAATAGCACATAGGTCCTTTCTTCAGTGTAATAGCGCATAGATCCTTTCTTCATTGTAATAGCACATAGGTCCTTTCTTCAGTGTAATAGTGCATAGATCCTTACTTCATTGTAATAGCATATAGGTCCTTTCTTCAGTGTAATAGCGCATAGATCCTTTCTTCATTGTAATAGCACATAGGTCCTTTCTTCAGTGTAATAGCGCATAGCCCCTTTCTTCATTGTAATTGCACATAGGTCCTTTCTTCAGTGTAATAGCGCATAGATCCTTTCTTCATTGTCATTGTAATAGGTCCTTTCTTAGTGGTCCATTCCTTTCTTCAGTGTAATAGCGCATAGGCCCTTTCTTCATTGTAATAGCGCATAGGCCCTTTTTCAGTGTAAATAGTGCATAGATCCTTTCTTCAGTGTAATCGTAAGTCCTTTCCCCAGCGTTATAGTGTAGAGGTCCTTTCTTCAGTGTAAAAGGACCTATCCCCTGCCACCACCACCACCACCACCACCACCACCACCACCCCTCCATGTAGTATTACACAGGCCCCTGCTCCAGTGAAGCGGTAGAGACGGGTTCTTTCTCCTGTGCAGTGTTTCGACAGGTCCATTGCTGTAGCGTAGGGTCAAATGCGTGGGACCACCCTGCTGCAGTGAATGATAGTGCTGCTTCAGTGTAGAGTTGGCGGTGACTGACCAGTCTGTATTTGCATGGTAGACAGGTCCTCTCTCTACAGTGTGGTACCGGGGTGCGGGTGTATCTGTCTGCCTGTCTGTCTTTTCTGTCTCTCTCTCTCTGTCTCTGTCTCTGTCTCTCTCTCTCTCTCTCTCTCCTCTCTCTCTCTCTCTCTCTCTCTCTCTCTCTCTCTCTCTCTCTCCCCACCATAAATTTCATTTAACGGCCAGTGGAAGCTCAACCGACGAGTCAGCCAAGCCGTTGTGCTAAAAAAAAAAAAAAAAAAAAAAAAAAAAATTTGCCATGTATCCCCAACCCCCACCTCCCCCATCCCCTCGCCCCTCTCAACCCCCCCCCCCCCCCCACCAACCCCCCTCCCCCCCCCCCCCACCCCCCTCACTTCCTCACCTCACTGGCTCTGCCTACCCCTCTCCCCCTCCCCCCCCCCCCCCCCCCCCCCCCCTCCCCCCCCCCCCCCCCCCCCCCCCCCCCACCCCCCCTTCTATCTCTCCTTTTTCCAGATGTATGCATACACACCTGTCCCTGCCCCCATTCTACCTACCCCCCCCCCCCCCCCCCCCCCACCTCCTACCTCCTCCACCTCCACCACCTCCCGGCGCAGCCCGCCACACACGGTGAGTTAGGGAGGCTGTTTCTGATTAGTGTTGTGTTTTACACACAGCCGGCAGGTGTGAAAGCTTTGGGAGTCATGAGGCTGGCTCCACAGACTATTGTTTGGCTTCCCAGCGTGCGCGCTGCAGGATGTGTGTGCGTACCCTCCGCACGTGCACGCTCACGCAGACACACTCACAGACAGACACACTCGACTCGTGCGCGCGCGCATGCGCACGTGTACACGCCTAGATGCACGTAGATCTATAGGAATAGACACACAAGGCACGCATTCATACACATACTGTCACTAAAGCACACACACACACACACACACACACACACACACACACACACACACACACACGCACGCACGCACGCACACACGTGCGCGCGCGCGCGCGCGCGCGCGGAGGCAGGAAGGCAAGGAGGGCGGGTACACAAGCATTCGCGCATGCACGCACACACTTACGCGCATGTATTTACATACTCACTCGCGCGCGCGCGCGCGCGCACACACACACACACACACACACACACACACACACACACACACACACACACACACACACACACACACACACACAGGTTAAAATAAAACAAACGAAAACTTTCCCAACCTTCCCCAAAATTAAAACAACAAAAATAGTAATCCAAACACGACAAAACAATTAAGACATCTGCATTTTTTTTTTTTTTTTTCTCGAACTCCTTCGCCAGCCCCCCCCTCCCCCCACCAATCCCCCCTTCTACCTTCCTCCCGACATCCTCCCCCCCTCCCCCCCCCCCCCCCCCCCCCCCCCCCCCCCCGCCCTCCACCCCTACCTAACCTCCTCTCTACCCCTCCACCTCGCTCAGCAGGCCCTCAGTATTAGCCCACAAGCAGTGACAAACGGGCCAGGCTAAATCAAACCAGTCTGGCATCATCCATGGCAGACAATAGACAAAGTTATGCTGATCAACGCCGGGAGGCACCAGACGGTGGCAGAAAAACTATGCCAGACATGGCGGGCGGCCTGTCCCTCCCTCCCTGCTACCAGCCAGCCGCCATGATGGCATGATGGCCGCAATAGAACACACAGTTCCTCGCCGATTCTTCTGCTAGCACACGAGTTCTTTTGACTCTTCTTCTGTTGCGGGAGTCTAGAAAGTGGTTTTCGCGGCGGGGCAGTTTTGTCCCGTTTGTCTCTGAGGGAAACTTGAGATGTGAGTGAGAGGAGCGCTAGCGACTTTCCGGTGAAGAAGCGAACTCTACCGCAGTATGTCCTGGAATCGTTTGCGTAGTCTACTGACAGCTGCGCAGTGTATACAGTCACATCGCCAGCCGTTGACTTGAACCAGAGACGTGGCTCAGCACTGCTAAGCCAGAGGAAGTGTTTCGCAGAGACGAGCTGGCGAGAATTCTCGCTTGCTTGGCGTATGTCAGCGTGGTATAGCACACCTTAAGCGGCGTAGCAGACTAGGAAAAGGCGAGATTTTTACTAGACAGTCTTGGGGCACTTCCGCATGCGAGGGAAACTGGCCGAACGTCGGTTATCAACAAAAGTTAACGTTCAAAGATTGGTACATTGGTTTGCCCCGTATCACCAAAGATTGATACATTGGTTTGCCCCGCATCACCAAAGATTGATACATTGGTTTGCCCCGTATCACCAAAGATTGATACATTGGTTTGCCCCGTATATTGATACATTGGTTTGCCCCAAAAGATTGATACATTGGTTTGCCCCGTATCACCAAAGATTGATACATTGGTTTGCCCCATTAATTGAACATTAAAACGTTCGAAACGCTGGCCTTTCCCCAGCACGAAGAGCTTGAAGAAGCGATTACATTGTTCATCTGATCTGAATGTCTGTCTTGCGTCCGTTTCTTTTCTCCTCTCGTCTCGAACATCCCTCGCTGCAGGAATGAACCAGCCACCTTGCAATTCTCCCGTCTGTGAAACTCTCTCTGCTCGTTGTTCGACGACACAGGCTGAGAAAACCGACCGATGAAAGCCGTGGTCTCCACCTACCAATCGGAAAGAAGCTAACAGAATTACACGAATCAGACGAATCACAGTGTACATTGATATCTATCAACAAAAGAGACAGAGATGAAAACCCAATGACAAGTTGAGATGATCTTAGGGAGTGGAGGGGAGGTGGCAAGGTGGCGGGTAGGGGGGGCGGGGGGGGGGGGGGGGGGGGGAGGCAGGCAACAGCGAAATGCTCGATCGGTTCTTCTGTCCTGCCGGGCTTGACGCTTCTGGGCAAGCTAGACCTTGCTTCCTGGTGGTGGTGACACTCCTCAAAGACCTGTACTTCCTCGTGGACAGCAAGTCGCTGATTATCCATGTCATCCATGGTAACGAACTGGAGGCCTAGCAAGGCTTTACGAAAACACACCCAGAATGAAACCTCATCAGCTGAATATCAGCTCTCTTTGACACCCCCCCCCCCCCTCCTCCAGCCCTCCCCCCTCCCCACCCACACACCCACCCATCCACCCCCACCCTCCTGCCTCCAACTCCCACGCCAGTTGACTTTCTTTTAAAGGACTTCTGCAGCATGAAAATTACTCGCCATCTAGAAATACGTGAACCACTCTTCAGTCTTATCTGGCGTCATCTTTCGGGCCTTCTTACGTGGCCGTGACTCGGCCGTTTGCTGCTTCTTGCTTCTCCACAAAGTCCCGTTCCCTTTGTTTTTCATCCGTGTGCTTGAAACCACCTAGTTTGGATCTGGAAGTGCCGTTCCACCAATGAGGAGTGGAAAGGAGAAAGGGAAAGAGGTGGAATCAACTGTCAGACGTAACAAAGATTCTCAAAACAGCCCAGACTCTCTCTCTCTCTCTCTCTCTCTCTCTCTCTCTCTCTCTCTCTCTCTCTCTCTCTCTCTCTCTCTCTCTTCTCGAAGACTTACTCCCGGCTTTTGTGTGTTCGTTTCTGGTGTGTTACCTGGTGGTGGCGTTTGTGCCAGGATAGTGGAATGAAATGTGTCTGTACAATATGGCGAAGTGCGGAACTGAAGGATAGTCTTTTGGATGCCACCGTGAACGAAGTCCCGCACGTAAAGTAACCCACGACAGCAAGCAAACTTTCCGTGGCCAAAATTCTACAAGAAAAATCAACTGAAATAGGACACAGACAACACACACACACACACACACACACACACACACACACACACACACACACACACACACACACACACACACACACACAGTAGTTTGGTTATAAAAAGGCTATCAACATCATCATCTTTGTCGCCATCTCCGTCATTACTGCCATCATCATCATCGTTGTCATCATCATCATCATCATCATCATCATCATCTCATCATCATCATCATCATCATCATCATCATCATCACCATCGTTGTCGTCATGATCTCTATCATTGTCGTTGTCATCGTTATCATTGTCATGGTCGTCATTATTGTCATCATCATGATCATTTTTGTCGTCGTCATTTTCGTCATCATCGTCGTCGTTGTCATCATCGTCATCATCAAGGTCGTCGTCATTTTCGTCATTGTCGGTGTAGGTATCCTTCTCATCATTGTCGTCGTCATCGCCATAATATTCGTTGTCATCATCATTCCCTTCTTTTCAGTTATCAACAGTTGTAAGTCCGGGGGACGCTGGGATGGACAAAGGTGAATGTCGGGGGGAGGGGGGGGGGGGAACGGAGAGGGTGTGTTTGGGTAGGAGAGGAAAGAGAAGGGCGAGAGGAGGGGGGGGGGGGGGGGGGGGGGGGGCCAGGAGTGATGGAAGAGAAAGAGGACGGACGATAAATGGGGGACTTTGATGGACGTGGGGTGGAGGGGTGGGAGTGGAGGGAGGGAGGGGAGGGGGGATTGTGAAGAGGATTGCTGATGGACGCTGACTCTGACACATCTTCCAGGCGCGGGCCCGCCTCTCGCCTCCGA
>JADBJO010004878.1:150000-167500 GCA_016801955.1 Conus betulinus
AGAAAGGAAAGAGAAAAGAGAGAGAGAGAGAGAGAGAGAGAGAGAGAGAGAGAGAGAGAGAGTTTTTTTTTTTTCCGCTTTTTTTTTTTTTTTTCTTTTTTTTTCAGATGAAGAGGACATTGTGAAGCAGCAAAAAAATGAAGAGGTGGATTTTGGCCTTAGGGGAAAAAAAAAACAAGAAAAAAAAAGTACAACGACAAAAAAAAAAAAATCGCCACCTTAGGTGCTCCATTGATCCGAGAACTAATGCCACAAAAAAAAAAAAAGAAGAAAAAAAGGGAAAAAAAAAAAAGGGATTTTGCGCCAAAACACTATATAATCCATATAAACGTTTTGAGGCCTACCACAAAGTCAAGCCAGCATTTAATGTTAAGCTGATCAAAAGAACAACTCTCGTACCAATTATTTCCCTTGTTTTGAGGGATTTTCGCCAATGAAATCACAAACAGCCTTCACATACATGACCTTCCTCTTAGTTGACGCACCTGTCAGGCCTTAGCACTCACCCGTGACCCTGTCATTGCGCCAGCTCGAAGCGCCCAAAATAGTCCCGTTCCTTTCATTTTAATCTGTGTGCTTGGAACCACCTGGCTTGTACCTTGATGGTCGACCACATGAAAGAAAATGAGGAGAATTAACTTTCGGACACAATTAAAAGTTCTGAAAACAATCTAATTGCGCCAGTCTATGAATAGTCGACTCCTTACGCAAGGCCTTGGCGCATTCATGTTTGGTGTGCAGCCACATGTAATAAAGCGATACTGCTGTCAACTGCGAAGAAAACCACCATCTATTGGATTTCCAGTGCACGTCAACAAAGAGAAGCCTTCTAACGTAGAGAGGGAAACGTCATAGAGGTACAAGTTTAAAAAACAAAAACACAAAACGCAGTCCTGAAGTTGTATGAGTATTGGTAAACTCAGATTTAAGGAAAATGTCTTTGACTCGAGAGATTGCGAACAGGCTGCTTAGCGAGAGGAGAGAAGTGACTGACTATACAATGCAGAAAAAGTACGGATCTGCAAGACTTGGCAGCTACACAGTTGACATAGTTATTCGTCGCACAGAGAGAGAGAGAGAGAGAGAGAGAGAGAGAGAGAGAGAGAGAGAGAGAGAGAGAGAGAGAGAGAGAGAGAAGAGAGAAGAAGAAGAGAGAAGAAGAAAGAAGAAGAAGAAGAAGAAGAAGAAGAAGAGAGAAGAAGAAGAAGAAGAAGAAGAAGAAGAAGAAGAAGAAGAAGAGAGAGAAGAGAAGAAGAAGAGAAGAGAGAGAGAGAGAAGAGAGAGAGAGAGAGAGAGAGAGGGGAGGGGGGAGGGGGGTGGGGGAGGCTGGGTGGGGTTGAAGACAATCAAACCAAATGTCAGTTTCATTATGGTGACATGTCATGAATTGATGTCTGGAAGCTTTTCCTCTCGGTGCCATTTGATCACATCTGCCTCGGTTGTTTTGGTTTTTGGCTCGGTTTCTTCGTTTTTTTTTTTTTTTTTTTTTTTGGTTTTGTTTTGATTTTTTTTCTTATTTCCCACCATCATCCGTCAGCCATTCTAGAGATGCAGACTTTCAGTTGTTCTGAAATCTGTCTGTCTCTCTGTCTCTCTCTGTCTCTGTCTGTCTGTCTGTCTGTCTGTCTGCCTCCCTCCCTCCCTCCCTCCCTCTGCCTTTTATTATTTTTTTTTTTACCCTCTCTCTTTCTCTATCGGAAGCAACGGCTGGCAATGCTAATCTTTCTTTGATCCAAGCCTTTTACCGGCTTAGAAACTCAGTAGGAATACTGATGATGCCTACTGCTACGTATAGAGGTAGATGGAACTGTCTCTTACAGCGGGAGAGTGAGGGGTGGGGGTGGGGGGGGGGAGGGGGTGTGACGTAAAGGGTGCGGAGGGGGTGGGTGGAGGGAGGGGGTAGGGAGGTTTGGAGGAAGAGAGAGGAGAAAAGGGTGTGCGTCTGTGTGTGAGTGATTACGTAAATATTTATTTCTGTCTTGTGGTCCGTCTGCTTGTCTGGATCTTCATGCATGCACCATGCCAACTAGAGTTCCAGAACTCGCGGCGGAGAGAGAGAGAGAGAGAGAGAGAGAGAGAGAGAGAGAGAGAGAGAGAGAGAGAGAGAGAGCAGTGTTAACAACTTAGTCTTTGATTCCGATGGGTTTTTTTCTCTTGAAAATCCACGTCATCCTGAAGACAAACCAGGTCGATGTTGTTGTCTGCAAGAAGAACCAGAAGTCGGAACAGAATGGTTCAGTTGTTTTTTTTTTGGGGGGGGGGTTTTTTTTTTTTTTTTTCTTCTTAATCATGCATCAACGCTATTTCTATGGTGATCATTATGATGTTTTTCCGCACGCCACCCTTCGAAGGAGTAGTGGACGGACTGAGTTCGCTGGACATGACGATTCTCTGGACGATTTCTGAAGTCCATCAACTGACCTGACAGCCGTGTGAGCTCTATCATCCTCACAGTGTGTTTGATGTTGATTGCTTCCCCCTCCCTCCCTCCCTCCCTCCGTCCCTGCTTTCCCGATCGACACATCCCCCTCCCCCCCCCCCCCCCACCCCTACATCTCACTCTCACCTTCCCCTTCCTTCTTCCCTCCTGTCTTCAAGTTCTGAACTGTCGGCGTCTGTTTGATGTGGATGACTCTCTCTCTCTCTCTCTCTCTCTCTCTCTCTCTCTCTCTCTCTCTCTCTCTCTCTCTCTCTCTCTCTCTCTCTCTCTCTCCCTCCTCTCTCTCTCTCTTATACCCGAACTTCAGAGCCGGCACAGACTCCGTCGAGTACGTGCTGTGGGTTTGTTGACGTTGACGTCTTTTTAAGTGAAACCCTTTTTACTCGGCTGAGCTTGTCTGGTTGATGAACTCCTAAGGCCTTTCCCCCCCTCCCCCCCCCCCCCCCCCCCCTCCCCCTCCCCCCCCTCCTCACCCCCTCCTCACCTGCCTTTGCCTGTCACCTCCACATAAACTTTTTTTTTTTTTTTTTTTTTCTTTCTTCTTTTCTGTTTCTTTCTTTCTTTCTTGTCTTCTTTGTTTTTTTTTTTTCTTTTTCTTTTTTTAGCCCTCGAGTAGAGAGTTGGTTGGTGTCGTCTATTTTCGCCGTTCGTGCTTTCGCCGACTGTTCTTTCGCCATCGCGTATGGCCCTTTTACATGACAAGGGGGAACAACTTTTCACCGGTGTACATACTCTACCCCCCCTCTCTCTCTCTCTCTATCTCTCTCTCTCTGTCTGTCTGTCTGTCTGTCTCTCTCTCTCTCTCTCTCTCTCTCTCTCTCTCTCTCTGCTCGCTTGCTCGCTTGCTCACTCGCTCGCTCGCTGTCTCTGTGCCAGTCCCCCCCAAGCCTGAAGATGATGCTACTGATTGACGGGATGGTTTGTGCCAGGATGTGGTTTTTTTTGCTTACCGATACATTTCTCTAGCATTCTCTTTCAGCATTCACGCTGGTTCCTAGAAGCCTCGCAGACTGGCAACCCTCAATTTATATACTTAGACGAGTTTCGGTTAGATTCTTGTAATTAAATTAGGGGGGTGGGTGGGGTGGGGGGGGGGGGGGGGTCCTCCTGGATGGGAGACAACAAGATGAGACCCGTTGTTGAGGGTCTGCACAAGTGTGCTTTCTCTGTCTCCTCATGGCTCTTATCATGGGTCTCACTCAGTATGGGTCGGTTGTCAGTACTCGTCGTCGTTGGTGACACTGTGGGACATGGAGGGTCGTGTAAAGTCCACGGAATTATCAAATTAAACAGTAATAAGCAGAGCATTGTTCGAGTGTCAGGAACATAATAAATTATAGTCATGAGAAGAGCATTGTGCGAGTGTCAGAAACATAATAAATTATAGTCATGAGAAGAGCATTGTGCGAGTGTCAGAAACATAATGAATTATAGTCATGAGAAGAGCATTGTGCGAGTGTCAGAAACATAATAAATTATAGTCATGAGAAGAGCATTGTGCGAGTGTCAGAAACATAATAAATTATAGTGTCAGAGCACGAGTGTCAGAAACATAATAAATTATAGTCATGAGAAGAAGAACATTGTGCGAGTGTCAGAAACATGGTAAATAACGACGAGAGAGAGAGACGAGAGAGAGAGAGAGAGAGAGAGAGAGAGAGAGAGAGAGAGAGAGAGAGAGAGAGTCATTGGTGAGTTCTAAGGCTTTATGCCAGGTTTGAAATACTTCATGTATTCGTAGAATGTGAATGATTGTCATCGACACGGAAACCGTTGAAATACACAAAAGGATTTGTTTGGGGCTTGTTCTGTGAACGCTGAAGTTCCGTGTCCTTTTCGTTTCTATTTGAAAGACGATGCTATGCGTTAAATGGCACTCACGGGGTATATCGCAGTTGTGGCGCCTACTCCTATGTGTGGTGTGTGAGCTCATCGCATTTGACGCAGCAGCAGCGGATGCTGGGTGATCGCTGCCCGAGTTTCAGTTTGATGTCCGGGCACGGGTGTCACTGCGTGCGGAACAGTCCATACGCGCTGCATCACATGCTTGTAAGCCGTGAGACCGCAGTGTGGGGAAGAGAGATTTCAGCTTAACATGTTTGCTAAATGAATGAATTCATGAATTAGATGAGGGCTAGGAAAATGGGTCTAGGGAGGAACTTGGCAGACAGCTGAGCAGTGAAATGCATCGACCCTCCCTCCAGCCCCCCCCCCCCCCCTCCCCCCCCCCCCCCCCCCCCCCCTCCCCACGCCTCCTCTCCTCCACAACGAGCTGGTCAGGCTCAGCTAACACTGTTTACGCCACTGCTGTAGTGTGTGTGTGTGTGTGTGTGTGTGTGTGTGTGTGTGTGTGTGTGTGTGTTGTGTGTGTGTGTGTGTGTCTTTCTATCTATCTACCTATCAATCTATCTGTCTATCCATCTATCTTTCTTTCTTGAAAAAAAAGCATGCGGTTGTTTATCTGTTACCGTTGGAAATTAAGATTATCATCATCATCATCATCATCTTTCTTTCTATCTGTCTATCTATCTGTCTGTCTGTCAATCTGTCTGTCTACACACACACACACACACACACACACACACACACACACACACACACACACATGTATGTATGTGTGTGTGTGTGTGTGTGTGTGTGTGTGTGTGTGTGTGTGTGTGTGTGTGTGTGTGTATCAGTGGACAGTATGGGGGTTAGCATACCTATGTGTACCGGCAGTTCTGAATATAAAGAAAATCCCCAACCAACGAGTGCCAGGAACATCAAACCAAACTTTCAACAACTTCTCCGAGAATGTTACGGAAGACACTGACTGATTTTTGCCCTAGATCGATTTGTTCCGTGAAGGACCTTGCCAGGCTTGTTGCACCTGAGTTTTAAAAAAAATATAAGAAGTAAGTGATGATGATTCCAGAACAGCGAGCGTGGCACTGCCACAGAGAACAGTTCCAGAGGCGGCGGAGACGATAAATTGAAGCTGATGTTCCAGTCAGGAGCGTGCAATGTCTACAGAACAACAGTCCACAAAAAAAGCGGGTTTTTCTCTTCGTGGGGTTTTCGTTTTCTCTCCCACACGTCAGTGGTATGGAACCAGACTCGCAAAGATGGCTTATCTACTAGATTCTAGCCTGTCACACGTTTCCCTGTGTGTCTGCTGCTTTGCTTACAGCCCTTTCTTTCCAAGAACACTGGGAACCGCTGTTCGCGACTCTGGCAGCCCGGCTGTTATCAGATGGAACATTGCTGGTTATGATGACTTGCCTCCCTGCCACTACCGCACCCCCCCCCCCCCCCCACCCCCCTTCCACCCCCACCCTCCAATCCCCACTCTATTTTTTACTGTATTCTCTGCTCTGAGATTCTCGACATAGAATGGCAATTCCACTCCCAAAAAGTTACTGTCTTTTGTTGGTCTCCGGACGTTACTACCAGGTTTGGTGGGTGAATGGGGGGAAAAGAGAGAAGATGGGTATATCGTCAGATGAGATTTCGTTTTTCATTTTTTTTTTTTTTTTTTTTTGACCTGCCAGTCTGAACACCAGATCATTTGTCCCAGTAAAGGACAGCTAAAGGAGACGGACCACTGTTGGGGTGCCATGTTGAAGCATGATGATGAACATGCCCATCTCTCTTCCCAGTTCCACTTCTCCTGACATAGATGCAGGCAAATAGTCTTCAAGGCAAACGGAACTAACCAGAACACCTCCGCTAAATTTAAAAAAAAAAAAAAAAAAAAAAAAAAAGAGAGTGAATGCCAACCTTGCTCGTAATCGTATCACACGAGCCGGCAAGCTAATGGCACAGCAGCAATGCCTGAAGAAACGTAGATAAAACAAAGAACATTCACTTTTAATCGTTATAGCCCGACCACGCAGAAGTTTGAAGTTTGTTTGTTTGTTTTGTTTTGTTTGTTTGTTTGTTTGTTTCAGGGCTGTCATACTGGCACAAGAACAAAGAAGTCACATCACAAAACGAGTCAGGCCATCGGAAAACCACCATATCCTGAACAACAACAACAAAAGAAAAAAAAAAAACCGCGGTTATGCCATGGTAGTTTTAAGTATTCACATCTTACGCCTTCTAACATTATATGAGCCGTGCAGAGAACACCTGACAGTCCCCTTAATCCCCAAAATTAAAAGATAAAATGAAAAAAAAATTAAGAAATAAATTTGATTAATATATAAGCTTAATAAGTAAATGAATGAATGAATAAATAAAAAAAAAAAAAAAAATAGATTAAGAAAGAAAGAAAGAAACATTTCAGTGCCAAAAAAAAAGCACAGAGAAAGGCCTTATATATTACAAGTAAAGAAATAAATAAAGAAACAAACAAACGAAATTGAAAATGAAATGAGGCAGGGAACAGTAAACAATAAACAGTAAACAAGTAGGGTAACTTTTGCTCCCATAAGAAAACCTAACACATAGTAACTTTTATTCAAGACTGGCACAGCCTTTTAAACTTGAGTAAAATCAGACAAGTACAAAGACGAACAATCTAATAGTGGGGGGAAAAACAAGCGCAGGCCAACAACTGTCTTCATAATAATGACTTCGCAAAGATTTGGACTTAAGGATGGGGGGGGGGGGGGGAGGTTGGAGATGGAGAAACTGGGAACATGAAATTAAGAAAATATATTATAGATATGAAAACTCTTCTCTAGCTGCATAAGGGAGCCATCGTAATCCCTTTTGAAGGCAGATCTATTTGTATTGCCTGCTCCGACACCTTTCGTCCGCTGGATCGGAACTCATCAGGGAGACACGGCTGGTAGTGTCTGCGCTCCAAACAAACATTTTAATGCCACAAAAAGCACAAAGAAAGGCCTTATATATTACAAATAAAGAACTGAATAAACAAACAAAAATAAACATTTCACTGCCACAAAAATTGCACAGAGAAAGGCCTTATATTTTACAAGCAAAGAAATCAGGAAACAAACAAACAAACAAACAACATTTCAGCGCCACAAAAAAGCACAGAGAAAGGTCTTATGGGCCAAATACTCCCAGCAGAGTGACCGATCAGGGTCCACTCTGGATAGCATTGACCAGTTTTCATTCCCTGACGGTCAGAGAACAACCAGACACTTTGACATGTCATAACCTGCTATCAGAGAAAAAAAAAAGCTTCCAGAACATTTGTGATTCCAGAACAAAAACAGGCGAGTGGTCCATCAAGGCAGAAAAATAGTAGACGACAGTGAAAACAAACAAAAACAAAAACAAAACACAAAAAGCAAAACAGCAACAACAACAACAAACCCAACAGTGGACTGAAGACTCAGTGATGCCTATTGATCGGGAACATTGTACAACAGACACACACACACACACACACACACACACACACACACACACACACACACACACACACACACACACTGTAGAACAGCCACAAAATGCAGGTGTCTTAGTGTATGATTTACATGAAAGGGAAGTGCGGACGAGACGTCTTTTAGCTGCCTCATTTGTGAAATCCTCTCAGTATGTAGGTTTAGGTGTTGCGCGCAAACACGTACACCACACGCACGCGCGCGCACACACACACACACACACACACACACACACACACACACACACACACACACACACGCACGCACGCACGCACGCACACACACACACACACACACACACACACACACACACACACTGTAATGTTGCGGTATCCCGATTCACATGCCTTTCATACCACTAACATTCACTCCCACAATTTCACTTTTCAGTCAAGGAGCCCGCAACATTAACTAACTCGGCTCGCAGTCACGCTGTCTGACTCCCAGAAATTAACACTCAAAAGGCCCAGTTAACTACCACGATTTACTCATTTTCGAACACCATCACATTACATTCATCTTTCACAGCAAAACAACAAGAATTCCGTAGTCAATATGATTTCAGGGAAAACGTTATACAAAATTAAGTATCTTTCTCTGTCTCCACTACATGGGGAAGCTAGATCCATACAACCAGACTTCTAAATAATGATGAATATTTCCAATTCAATGTAAGTTTAGTATGAACAAATACAAGTTGATAAATCACTTAAATCAATGACTTAAAGGCCTCTTTCCCTTTTCTAATCATCAAAACAGAGGGGAGCAAAAAGGAAATCTTTTACAGTTCAAAAGTTCACCCTTCAGTCACTAATTACCCAGTTCTAATAGTCATGATCATTCCTTTTTATCATTGTATAGTTCTTGGTTTAACTCATATTCAAATGTTTATCCCTCGTCACTTCCTGCAAGCACTTCCGTTGAGGTCTCCTCGTGACATCAGCTAAATCTTAGTACTTGTCTCGGCAATCTTCACTGTCCAAAGTCTTGCTAGTAAATACATACTGTCTTATTTAGGTTACTCACAATCTGTCCGTGGGCACTCACGTCCACCTGTACACCAACAGCCCCCTGCCGTCTGCTCCCAGGGTCAGCCCAGTGACCCTAACTTCACAAGCTTCCCGTGTCCTCCGCGAGAAGACAGGGCTGAACCATGGACCTGAAAATCACCCACTTCCTCCTCTTCTCACTTTCTCGTGTTCACGACCTTTCTTCCGCTATGAACGCTTCAACAGTTTCTTCACGGCACAGTCTCTCAATTCTTTCTTCTTTCTGTTCAGTCTCTTCTTCCTCTTCTACTGTCTCTTCTTCCCAGTCTGTTGTCTCTTCTTCCTCTTCTACCGTCTCTTCTTCCTCTTCTACTGTCCCTTCTTCTTCCTCTTCTACTGTCTCTTCTTCCTCCTCTTCTACTGTCTCTTCTTCCTCTTCTACTGTCTCTTCTTCCTCTTCTACTGTCTCTTCTTCCAGTCTGTTGTCTCTTCTTCCTCTTCTACTGTCTCTTCTTCCTCTTCTACTGTCTCTCTTCTTCCTCTTCTACTCTCTTCTTCCTCTTCTACTGTCTCTTCTTCCTCTTCTTCTGTTTTTCTTCTTCCTCTTCTACTGTCTCTTCTTCCCAATCTGTTGTCTCTTCTTCCTCTTCTACCGTCTCTTCTTCCTCTTCTACCGTCTCTTCTTCCTCTTCTACTGTCTCTTCTTCCTCTTCTACTGTCTCTTCTTCCCAATCTGTTGTCTCTTCTTCCTCTTCTACCGTCTCTCTTCTTCTTCTTCTACTGTCTCTTCTTCCTCTTCTACTGTTTTCTTCTTCCTCTTCTACTGTCTCTTCTACCGTCTCTCTTCTTCCTCTTCTACCGTCTCTTCTTCCTCTTCTACTGCTCTTCTTCCTCTTCTACTGTCTCTTCTTCCTCTTCTACTGTTTCTTCTTCCCAATCTATTGTCTCTTCTTCCTGTCTACTGTCTCTCTTCTTCCTCATCTACGTTTTTTTTTTTTTTTTTTTTCATTTCCATTCACCGTCTGTTCCTGCATCTTCTTCATGTAACTTTTCTTCCTCAGTCGCTATCTGTGGATTCTAGCCTTTTATTGAGTCCCAAGAAATCAAAGGGCGGGTAAGGTAAGGTGGCAAAAACAGCAATCGTGAGAGACCGCTCAAACAGCAGTAGCTTCAGCTACCATGAGAACAGAAGCGTCATCAAGTTTGTTTTTTTTCTTCTGAAAACACACACAGAAAAGGTCGAATACCATCAGAAAGCTGACTATGATCTTAACAGATGCCATCGGCATCGACAAGAACAAGAGGTGCAACAGTCAAATGCAGTTCCGTTGCGGACCCAAGTGCCAGAGCAGCCGGCTGGACCTGGGATGGTAACTTTTTCAATCATCTGGTGCCAATTGACTGTGTTTCACCGAGTGCTAACAACCTATTCGTCCGAAGATGTCAAAAAAAAAAAAAAAAAATTGAAAAATAAAAGAAAAAGAAAAAACCGTCATCAAGCCTATTTTGACGTCATTTCACTTCGCTACGTAATTCTGTGTTCACCCTCATTAACCCTTTATCTTCCTTTCACCTTAACTCTTTCTGGTCTATACATCATGCGTTCCCATCGCATGACATGCGCCATAGGACGTGCAGACTGGTTGGTAACCGAAGCACTGAAATCTTCTTGGGTTTTCTTGGCAGATTGTCACGGATGACCACAGGCTGAGACTCCCGTCAGCCGACATCAGAGGCAACATCTGGATTGAGGCTGAACGCTTTTCTTGTTTTCTTTCTTTTTCTTCTTCCCCCCCCCCCCCCCCCCCTCTCTCTCTCTCTCTCTCTCTCTCTCTCTCTCTCTCTCTCTCTCTCTCTCTCTCTCTCTCTCCTCTCCCTCTCTCTCTCTCTCGCTCTTTTTTTTCTCTCCCCCACCCCCCCAAGGCATGTCAAGCGTAAAGGTAGAGAAAGAGAGGAAGGAAAAAATTTAAAAAACGAGAGAGAGAGAGAGAGAGAGAGAGAGAGAGGAGAGGGAGGGAACTGGATATGGGATTAGGACTGGGGGGGGGGGGGGGGATAAGGGAGGGGGGAGGTAGAGGGCATGAACTGACTGAGATGAAGAGGGGGAGGTTGAAGAGTGAGTGGCCGATGGAAGCCGGTATACAGCTCCTGAGGCAGACAGGCAGGCAAGGTGTTAAAAGGGGACCGGCCCGAGATGGTGCCAGAGCTATACTTCCACTGCCGATCAAGTGCACACAGTACATGGGAACAAAAAGGACTTGCGTGTGGCATTGAACCCGTCAAGATACCCCTCTCCACTCCCGCCTCCCCCCCCCCCCCCCCCCCCCTCCCCACCGCCTCTATCCCTCCTTTCTTGCCCAATTATCCAAGACAGGGCGCTCGTTAGACACACATCCAGATCAAGGAAAGATGTCGTCAGGTGGAGACAACTCCTATGGGTGACGCCTTGCTCCTGCAGCAATGACGTAGAAACCGTTTCCATAGATGTAAAATTCCAGGGGGGGGAGGGGGGGGGGGGGGGGGGCATGTGTACGGGAAGGAGGAAAGGGGGGGTGGGGGGGGGGTAGGGGAGAAGGTGCTGGGAGGGAAGAAAGGGAGGGGGAGTGTTAACTAGTGCTGTTTCTTCTAGAATCCATTCCCAGCATTCCGCTGGGCGGTGACGTCAAAGAAGACGTGTACGAGGAAGAAAGCCCAGGACAAGATATCAGAGAAGATGCCTCTGGCTTTGCCTGGAAGGACTAGCGCAGGATTGGATATCTGGCTTGTTTCTGGCTTTGCCTGGAAGGACTAGCGCAGGATTGGCTCTCTGATTTGTTTCTGGCTTTGTCTGGAAGGACTAGCGCAGGATTGGATCTCTGGCTTGTTTCTGGCTTTGCCTGGAAGGACTAGCGCAGGATTGGATCTCTGGCTTGTTTCTGGCTTTGCCTGGAAGGACTGGCGCAGGATTGGCTCTCTGATTTGTTTCTGGCTTTGCCTGGAAGGACTAGCGCAGGATTGGCTCTCTGATTTGTTTCTGGCTTTGCCTGGAAGGACTAGCGCAGGATTGGCTCTCTGATTTGTTTCTGGCTTTGCCTGGAAGGACTAGCGGATGACTGGTTCTCTCTGAGTTGTTCCCCCTTTCAGCCAGTGGCGGCGCCAAAGCTTGTGGGATCCCTTCGTTTCTTGCAGCTGAGTGAAGCAGGTATGAGGCAGGGTGCCGCCTTCTTGCTGTTTCTGTCCACAGGCGTGTATGGTCCAGATTCCAGAGAGGGGAGAGGAAAAGGAACGGGGCGGGAATACGAGGATGGGATGGGGGGGGGGGGGGTGGGGGTCATGGGGGTGCGAGAGGGGCTGGGAGAGAGGGATGGGGATATAGGGGCACTGGGTTTTTTATGACTGTGTCTATCGGTGGCTGTTACCGTAGTTGTCGCCTCCAGATGGTGACTCCGACGATCCTGTAATAGTCGCCAGCGTTACAGGCAGTTGCTCATAGCGCACAAATTGTCCTGAACAACGTCTGTTCGTACGAACAGTCCTTAAAACAATTGCCTTTTTGCACTAACAACCCCAAACAATTATCTCTTTGTACAAACAGTCCTACACATCGAACAGTCCACAGTTGTCTGTACAAACAATCCTAGACTATACACCGAACAGTCCTAAACTTTTTTTTTTTTTTTGCACTGACAACCCCAAATAGTTGTGTGTTTGTACAAACAATCCTAAACAATTGTTTGCTTGTAAGTCCTAAACAATTGCAAGTTGAAACAAAAAGTCCAAAACCTTTTTTTGTCGTAAAACAGTCCTAAACAAGTGCATAGCTTGTGGATGTAATAACAGTCCGAAACGGTAGCATAGCTTGTGGATGTACTAACAGTCCGAAACGATAGCATAGTTTGTGGATATACTAACAGTCCGAAACAATAGCATAGCTTGTGGATATACTAACAATCCGAAACGAATATACAAACAATCCTAAACGGTTGCCTTTTACACAGTCCTCGATAGTTACCTATTGTACAGTCCTAAACAGTTGTCTGTTATAGAAACAATCGTGTACAGTTATCAGGTGTACAATCCTATACACCTGCAGTTTGCACAGCCCAAAGACAATTACCTATCGAACAGTCCTAAACAGTCGTCTTTTGTACAGTACTAGACAGTTGTCTATTGTTCAGACCGAAATAGTTGTCTATTGAACTGTCCGAGACAGTTGTCTAGTGTACGGACAGTCCTAAACAGTTGTCTGTTGTACAGTCGTACACAGTTGTCTATTGCAATGTGCTGTACTGTTGTCTGTTATACAGTCCATGACTGTCCCTGCTGTTGTGCAGTTCTGAACAGTTGTCTGTTATTCAGTCTGAGACAGTCGCCGTCTGTACAGTCCTAGACACTTGCCTTTTGTACAGTCTTAGACACTTGTCTTTTGTGCTGTCTTAGACACTTGCCTTTTATACAGTCCTAGACACTTGCCTTTTGTGCAGTCTTAGACATTTACCTTTTGTGCAGTCCTAGACACTTGCCTTTTGTACAGTCCTAGACACTTGCCTTTTGTACAGTCCTAGACACTTGCCTTTTATACAGTCCTAGACACTTGCCTTTTATATAGTCCTAGACACTTGCCTTTTATACAGTCCCAGACACATGCCTTTTATATAGTCCTAGACACTTGCCTTTTGTACAGTCCTAGACACTTGCCTTTTGTACAGTCCTAGACACTTGCCTTTTTGTACAGTCCTAGACACTTGCCTTTTATACAGTCCTAGACACTTGCCTTTTGTGCTGTCTTAGACACTTGCCTTTTGTACAGTCCTAGACAGTTGCCTTTTGCACAGTCTTGGACACTTGCTTTCAATACAGTCTTAGATAACTGCCTTTTGTAAATTCTTGGAAAGTTACCTTTTGTACATTCTTGGACAGTTACCTTTTGTACATTCTTGGACAGTTGCCTTTTGTACAGTCCTAGATAGTTGCTTTTTTGTACAGCCTTAGACAGTTGCCTTTTGTACAGTCTTAGACAATTGCCTACTGTACATTCCTTGATAGTTGCTTTTTGTACATTTTTTAGACAGTGATCTATTGTACAGTGTCTAAACTGATGGAGGACAGTCTCTACGTTTCTGGATCTGCGCTAGAGTCATTGAATGCACTGCAGCCACAGCACACCGCAGAAACCCTTTCCACACAGAAACCTCTCACTGGCTGACTGCAAAGATCTATAGAAAACACTCTCAGACTAGTAAAATGCGACACCCAAAAAACCCTCGCACAAGCTGACTCAATGATATCAAGTGACCAGCCCTACCCCCCCCCCCCCCCCCCCCCCCTTTACCTCCTCCTCTCCCCCACACACACACACACACACACACACACACACACACACACCTCTCCGGTTAGCGGACATAGCAAAACAACCTCCACCCCCACCCCTATGCCTTCGATTTGCAAACCATACAGCATCATAATCCCTTTGATGTTTCTGGACATACCACAACACCCCCTATCTTCTGATTGGCTGGCATAGAATACGAAAATCATTTTGATTGGCTGAAGGAAAGAAAAGCGATGGTAACAAAAACTTTGACTGGCTCACATACGACATCCACCTACCCCCCCCCCCCCCCCCCCCCCCCCCCCCCCCCCCCCCCCCCCCCCCCCCCCCCCCCAGCCTCTGCCTGCCGCAGCGCCTCTGATTTAGTGGACAGAAGATGCCAGATTGAATCTTTTCGCTCTGGCACCGGATTCCAGCGACCTTTTTACCCCCCCCCCCCCCCTCCCCCCCAAAGACCAGGCAGGATATCTACCTGTCTGGCCATGATTGGTGGTAGTGGCTGTTTCCATACTCTGCAACAGCCTCCCAGCTAGCTAACAAGATAGCTCGGATTGAGGAGAAAAGACCGCAAGGGAGGAAACTCAGGAGGGGGGGTTGGGGGTGGAGTACAGGTGGAGGAGATAATTGAAGGAAGTGAGGGGGGGAGGGAGAAGGTGGTGTGGTGGGGTGGGGTTGGGGGGGGGGGAGGGGGAGCCTGCAAGCGAAGAGCAGTGCGGGACTGTTTGTTTGGGTGTTAACTCAGTTTAGCAGCCTTATCTTCAGTCTCCCCCCCCCCCCCCCCCCTCCCCCCCCTCAGTCTGCTGGCTGTGCTAGAGCTGCACCCGGAGCCGATTGTTAAGAGGGTCAGTCCCGGTTTAGCCGTCCAGTCCTTCCCGTCTTTCATCAACAGAGATAGGGGGAGGGAACTACGGAGGGGAAGAGTGTGAGAGAGAAGAGAGGACGGGAAGAGGAGGAGGAGGGGGTGGAGGGGAGAAGGGAGGGGGGGGGGGGGGGGGGTAGTGGGTGGAGAATGGAGGGTAGGGGGATATACTGGAATGAATGAGGAGGAGAAAACCAGAAGAGTGGAAGCGGAAGGAGGGGGGGGGGGGGGGGGGGGGGGGGGGGGGGAATGAGTGGAATTGGTGTTCGCGGAAGGGGGGGGGGGGGGGGTGGCGGGATGGAGTGGTGGTGGCGGGGCGGGGAGTGGTGGTGGCGGGGCGGGGTGGGCGAGGGGGTCTATCGCACAAAATCCGACCACTTTTCCTTTCCTATTTCTGCGAGTCCGACAGGTAACGGTTGAGATGGCCAAGAGGAAGCGGAGCTATCGGGCAACTGTCCTAACATTTCCCCCCCGCTCGCTCCCTGCTTCCTTCCTTCCTCCTCTCGGCCGCTGCCTGCTGCTGCTGCTGCTGGCGGGGTGCCCAGCAGGGGAGGTAAAGCCCGCTTACCTGGAGGTGCCGCGCTTTCACCTGTGTTTGACCCCCACCCCCGCCCCTGCCCCCCGCCCCTTCCTCTCACATCCACCCCCTTTTTGACCTCCACCCCCCCCCCCCCCCCCCCCCCCAATACCCTCCTTCCCCTCCCTTCCTCTACCCTTAACCCTTTTTTTGCCCGGGGTTTGCCGGCTTTCATCTCAGCTCGGCAGCCGTCCGTCGTTTACCTGGGCGCGCGTTCCTGCTTGTTGTCGGAACTGGAACTGGGGAGTTTGTCCACGGTCTGGATTGAGTTAATGGAGGAGGACTTGTTGGTTTTGGAACGGACAGCGGCGCCTGCTTGGCCAGGCCCAGTGAGCAGACAGTGACACACAGACACAGATGCTCTCTCTCTCTCTCTCTCTCTCTCTCTCTCTCTCTCTCTCTCTCTCTCTCATGTAAAGGAGTTTGTAAGCACCTGTTCATGAACCGTATTAAGTGCTGCTCTGTGGCGAAACGGTTGAACCCTACTCTGACCTTGTGCGTCCATGCGACATATGAATAATATTTTCCGTTTTGTGGAACACTCGAACCCCCTTTTACCCCCTCCCCTCACTAATGCACCACCGCTCACCACCAGATCTGTCTTTAAAGTGCGAGAGCGTAAGCGCGTTTTTCAACCGTCAGATCAATTAAACGGAACGGAGATAATCCTGGGGGATTTTTTTTTGTTTCCAAAGAGTTCTTCCCCTTCTTTGTCGACGTTTTTCAGTGACACCAAAGAATGTGAGTGCGTCACTCGGCATTGGAGAAGTTCGCTAAGCTGCTAGGCTCACTGGTAGATCAGCATATCTCACTTCGACGTACAATTTTTTTTTTTTTCCCACCCAACAAAATTAATTAGTGAGATCATTACTGAATTTCGTTTGCTACATTAATTTGCAACCGCTACATATTGTATGGGCATACGACATCAGACGAGGTTACTAAATCCAACAGTGTGTGGTCTAACATCCTGCTCACGTGAGCTGACTCATAGTTTGAGCTCATGAAGATTTTCTTGAAGCTGGATTTGTTGGAATCTTCCTCGAGTTGTGTGGTGTAGTGTGTGTGTGTGTGTGTGTGTGTGTGTGTGTGTGTGTGTGTGTGTGTGTGTGTGTGTGTGTGTGTGTTCTTTCTTTTTTTTTTTCTTTTAAGAAGGCATCTTTATTCAAGACAGTTCAACACGGAAGGAAAGATTTAATACAATCAAAAAATAAATAACACATCGGTCAAATTATAATACAGTTTACATTCTGAAGACAACAGGTAAAAGTACCTGACTAGAAGGCACACGCGCGCGCGCGCGCGCGCGCGCACACACACACACACACACACACACACACACACACACACACACACACACACACACTCACTCACTCACTCACTCACTCACTCACTCACTCACTCACTCACTCCACTCACTCACTCACTCACTCACTCACTCACTCACTCACTCACTCAGAGAGAGAGAGAGAGAGAGAGAGAGAGAGAGAGAGAGATTCGTTGATTTAACCCACAATTTTCAAGTTCAGTTTCATCAAAGAGGCATGACTGCGAGCAGACAAGTCCATATACGCTTCATTACATCTGCCGAGTCATCAGTCCATCGTGGGCAGAGGTTGATAAAGGTAGATCAAGAAACAACAAGTGAATAGATAAAAGACAAAGAGAAAAAGAAAAATGGAAAGAGGGTCTAATAGGTGAGGCTCAGCGGATGCGTGACTTACACCATAATCCTCACGCCGGTAAGGTTCCGGACGTTCAAATCGGCATGGCCTGCACCACCGTATAGATGTGTGTCTGTGTGTGCGCGCGCGCGAATCAATGTACACAAACAAACACTTGTTTGGGGATTAATAATCCTGTCTATATAAATGTCGCTGAAGCTTCGTCAAAATCCCGCACAGGGAGCAGTCAAGGTCAAGTTGTCTTCATGAGGCAACCTACCAGAGGAGGCTCTGCACTGCTGCTGGTGTTCATTTCGATGA
>JADBJO010004878.1:175000-182367 GCA_016801955.1 Conus betulinus
CCCTTTCCCTTACCCCTCCCTCTCTTTTTGCTCCTCCTCCCCCAACCCCTGTCCCAATCCATCGCTCTTCGCCATCGCCAACAAGATCGGTAAGGTTCCCGAACTTCGCCGAACCAAGATCCGAGGTGGAAAAAGACAACAACAACAACAAGAAAAGAAAGGGAAAAGAAAGAAAGAAAGAAAAAGGATCGCTCAGCATGGCTTTTTGTTTGTTCGTTTGTTTGTTTTTTGCTCGTGCAAATGGAAGTAACGACATGAAAGCTCTGGTATACAGGAAATAGGTTTGAGACAACTTTCCTGTGATGGAAATCAGTTTGTGGCTAGCTGACCCACGGTTCCAGTCTCCACTCGCCAGTAAAACCTTTTGATTCAGAACGTCCGAACCATTCGACTTCACGATATGTTGGAAGTACGTGGACATTTTCGTACAAAGAGATCACTGAAATCGATGTTGCAGCCTCTTCAACACAGCTGCAAGTTCAGCAGGGCCTAACAATGTGTCTCAGTCGAACATCAGCGAGCAGTCCTGCAGAGTGGGTTACCTCCCTTGAGGACCCATCGTTTCAAACTGCAATTGAGGATCAGTTCTTAGGTCGTCCTATATATAGGAACAAGATGGTGGATCGTGGGCTTCAGCTGAGCCACTAGGGTCGTCGTTCGTTCACGATCTAGACTGGCGAACCAGTGGTTCATTCAGCCAGGAACAGCCTTCAGAACTCGCAGAGATAACTGTCATTGATCGTCGTCGTCCCCCCCCCCCCCCCCCCCCCCCCCCCCCCCACCCACCCCCCCCCCACCACCACCACACCTCCACCCCCCCCCCCTTGTGCCCCCCCTCCCACCCCCCTTTCCCCTCCCACTCACTGGCGTCCAACTACACCAAGAGCACCTTGTGTTGTACCCTATTATCACTGGCGTGGAAGAGCTGTGTGTACTATTGCATTATTCGGGGACATTGACAGGGAGGGCAACAGGGAGCGCAACATGGTTTAACAAATTGGCCGAAGCGGCGGCGGGCGGATAGTTGGCAGATTTAGAACAGTGTCCTACTCGGGTTATCTTTCCCTGCAAATATTGCTTGCAATTATCCAATCAAAATCGCTTTCCCCTCGCATCAGGAGTAAATAACCCATGCGAGGATTGCTTCCCTCCCGAAACGACGATAGGTTGACTGTCGTCGATTCAGCAATAAATTCGACCACACAGAGTATTCATGACTTCAAACAGTCAGACAATGGAAAACACTGAATTACACGCGCAAAGTAGAAGCGTGTGCAGCTCCTTCAAATCGGCTGAATGTGGGAAAGCAGTTTAATCCATTGTGAGCTGGTGTGAAACGACGTACCAGTAGGCTTCTCCCGTACTGCGACGATCGATAATGGTACACGAAGGCTCGATCAGATGGGCTGAATACCCAAGTGTATGCGCAGGTTATCTACGTTGGTATGAAAGCATTATTGTCTCATGGCTATCGTCTGACCGCTGCCGAAAGCTTTATTCTGTATTGGTCACACAACAGTGACTTAAGTTTCGTTGTTTGAACTGTAGCATTCGCGCAGCGCTGCAGAGCAAGGTGGCAGGTATGCAAATGTCCCCAGCAGTATGTCTTGCGTGTGGCTGACCAGTCTGCGGAGTGTGGTGTGTCTGCAATCTGTCTGAACACGGTAAATATCTCCTTAGTCTGTTGGCTGCCTTAGCTAAGGGGGCTTGCAATCAGTGAATCTCTGGCTGCTGCTGCTGCTGCTGCTATGGCAGTTGGATGGTTAGCTCTGGTACAACTGCTTGCTGTTTCTGCTACTGCAGCTGACTGATCACACTTAGGCTGCAATTGCTACCGTTACTCAGGATGCCAGCAGCTATTGCGGCAGACAGTACTGCCGCTACTGTTGTTGCCATGTTCTGAGATCCTCCCCCTCCCCCCCCCCCCACCCCCCATCCCCCTTCTTCCCCCATCCCCCTCTCTCTCTCTTAGGTCGCTGCTACCGTAACTGTTGCTTCTGCTGGTGCTTCGTCTGATTTGACAGCGACTGCTTCTGTGGCAGTGCGGCTTGTATTGATGCTGCTGCAGATTCTATCAATTAACGCTGCTGCTTCTGCTGCTACTGCTACTGCTGCAGCTATTGCTACTACTACTACTACTACTACTTACTTCTAGTACTGTTGCTGCTGCTATTATTCAGCGCTAAGACTGCTGCCACAGTGACCATTCTACTACTTACATGCACTATGATAGCTTCTAGTACTATACATTATGACAGCTACTAGTACAAAGGTTCATTGTGTTTTTTTCTCTGATGGTATGTTCGCTTACTTCTACTGCTGCTGCAGTGGTCATAACTAGTTCTTCTGCTGCTGCTGCCTCTACTCGTTGCTGTTGGCTGGAACTGTTACTGCTGCAGATACTGATTCTCCTACTGATTCTACTACTACTGCTGCTACTTGTCCTGCTGCTGCTGCTGTTGCTGCAGGAGCATGCAAACACACACAAACGGGCCGGTAAAATAGCCAGCCATATGTCCGGAAGGCGATCAAGAAGCCAGACAGTCTTTCACGAAGCGCGAAGGATACTCACACACAAGTCCTTCGTAGCACCGGGAGACGTTACCGAGTTTAGAAGAGCGTCGGGATGCGGGCATGGTTGTCATAGCTGTCGGTACAGCCGCGGCGTGGGGCAAAATGACGCGTGCCTGTGGTGCGCGTGGATGTCAGCCACTCGTCATTAGCACCCCTGACACACGGTCTGGTCTGAGAGCTCCGGAAGCTATTAGGCAGAAGGCATGAGGCGTGTGTGGTGTGTGTGTGTGTGTGTGTGTGTGTGTGTGTGTGTGTGTGTGTGTGGTGTGTGTTGTGTGTGTTGTGTTGTGGTTGTGTGTGTGTGTGTGTGTGTGTGTTGTGTGTGTGTGTGTGTGTTGTGTGTGTGTGTTGTTGTGTGTGTGTGTGTGTGTGTGTGTGTGTGTGTGTGTGTGTGTGTGTGTGTGTTCTGTACTGGATGATTTTTGGAGGACGGGACAGAAGAGGGGGGGGGGGGGGGGGGGGGGCGGATGATAATACTTTCGTGTTTGGATCAAAAATCCTTGGTCTGACTGACGAACGGGTGTACATGTTTGTGCGAGTCAACGTAGACTGACTCTCTCTCTCTCTCTCTCTCTCTCTCTCTCTCTCTCTCTCTCTCTCTCTCTCTCTCTCTCGCTCGCGCGCGCGCGCGCACACACACGCATCCACGCACACACACACACACACACACTCACGCACACACACACAAACTCACACAGATACGCGCGCGCGTGCGCGCGCGCGCACACACACACACACACACACACACACACACACACACACACACACACACACGCACGCACGCGCACGAGCGTGACGTAAAGCGGGGGGGGGGGGGGGGGGATGTATAATCGCGTCATGGTTAAAAGAAAACAAACGGACAAACAAAAAAGAACCCCAGAAAATCCAAACAAATCGCATTTGTGTACCGGTGGGAGCAAAAGCTCCAGTTGTGTGTGGATGCTGAGTCTACACACTCTCTCTCTCTCTCTCTCTCTCTCTCTCTCTCTCTCTCTCTCTCTCTCTCTCTCTCTCTCTCTCTCTCTCTCTCTCTAAACACGCTGTGATACCATTACGTAGTTTGCTGTGCGCGGAAAGATTTTGTTTTGCTCAGGTAAATTGGCTGAATTCTTCTGTTCTCTTTTTTTTTTAGCTGTCAGTGATGTTCAGGTGAAGAAAAAAAAGAGAGAAAAAAGAAACGATAATAAACAACAAATAAACAAACAAACAAACAAACAAACAAACAGCAACAACAACAACACCCACTAAACAAAAACACAGGTGTAGGAAGAGATGTGGTGGATGTGGTGGTTCTTTCTGTCTGTCTCTTCTCCGCTTACTCGTCCGTTTTTCGTCCCCAAATGCAGCCTCTCTTTTCTGTCTGTCTCTCTCTCTCTGTCTATCTGCCTGTCAGTCTGTCTGTCTCTCCCTGTCTGTCTTCTCTCCTCTCTCTGTCTGTGTCTGGTTGTGCCTCTCTCTCTCTCTCTCTCCCTCTCTCTCTCTCATCTCTCTCTCTCTCTCTCTCTCTCTCTCTGTCTGTCTGTCTGTCTGTCTGTCTTTTCTTTTTAACTTTCTTTATTGAACAGATGTGTGTACATAAACAACTTATTGAACTGAAGCAACAACAAGCAAATACTTATAATGGTGATCAGTGACGGAAAATTTAACAAAAAAACACATCGGCGGATTGTCTGTCCTGTCTGTCTGTCTGTCTGTCTGTCTGTCTCTCTCTCTCTCTCTCTCTTCTCTCTCCTCTCTCCTCTCTCTCTCCCTCTCTCATCTCCTCTCTCTCTCGTCTCTCTCTCTCTCTCTTAACCTAACCTCCCTGTCTTTTCTCCCGCCTCTCCCCCCCCCCACCTCCCTCTCTCTCTGTCTTCCTCGCCCTGCCCTCCCATCTCCCCCTTCGCCCCTTTTCCCTCCCCCCTTTCCTCTCCCTTCCTCCCCCCTTCCTCTCCTTCTCCCTCTCTCCTTTCTCTTCCTCGCAATCCTCTGTTCCTTCCCGTCTTTTTTTCTCTCCCCTGTCTCTGTCTTCTCTCTCTCTCCTTCCTCCTGCCCCCTCTCTTCTCCTTTCCCCTCTCTCTCCTCTCCTCCACACTTCCCTCCTCCTTTCCCTCCCTCTCTCTCTCCCCCTGTCCCTCCCTCCTCTGCCTTCCCCCTGTCCCCCCCTCTCTCTTTCCTCCCTCCCCTCCCTTCCCTTCTCCTCCTCCTCTCGTCTCCCTCTCCTTCCCTCTCTCTATCTCTCTCTCTATCTCTCTCTCTCTGTCTCTCTCTCTCTCTCTCCCCCATCCACGGCGGGTTCATTTCCATTGTTTTAACTGTGGCCAAAGCCGATAGGCTTGAGTATCTAATTAAAGTGCAACGTTGGGTTGAGGGCGTTTGGCACCACCTCGGTCTGATGCAACAAACCCGGTGCATCAAAATTCGTGCGCATAGGACGTTCCTGGTAGGGGTGGGGGGGTGGGGTGGGGTGGGGGTAGGGGGGGTGCTGGTAGGGATAGAGGTCCCAAGGCAACGGTCTCTGATGTCAGAAGAGAGGTGGAGAGTGCGGGGGTTCGGCCGAGGCGGCTGGCTTATCAGGTGATGTCCCTCGTCTCTTGTGACGACCAATCGCTAGGGAGTTTTATAAAAATTGGGGGCCAGTGAAATAGCACGACACATCTGTTCATGCTTATAAACGGGGGGGAGGATGGCAAAAAGAAAGAAAAGAAAAAAAAAAAAAATGAAAGAAAGAAAGAAAGAAAAAAAAAAGAAAAGAAAACCCAACGATGAAAGAAAGAAAAAAAAAAAAAAAGAAAAGAAAACCAAAGAAAGAAAGAAAGAAAGAGAAAAAAAAGAAGAAAACCAAAGAAAGAAAGAAAGAAAAAGTAAAGAAATAAAAAAAAGCGGTGAGGGGGGGGGGGGGGGGGGATCAAAGACGAAGTTTTAAAAAAAATCCAGTTTCTAATTCGGCTTCTTTCTGTGTTAAAACCCACTTCAGATAAGAGTTTTCTTTTAAAGGGATGGGAATAAAAGAGGAATGCCTGTCTCACAGACGATGTTCGGAAATGTTGCAAAAGGGGGAAGGGGAGGTGAGGTGAGGTGAGAGGGGGTTGGGGGATGGGACTAGGTGGGGGTAATCGGCGTCAAAAAACTCGCGTTCAGTGAAAGTAACCCCGCCGTTTTCCATGGAACAGATGCCGCAGATCGGCGGGCAAGCCCAAAGCAATTTTTGCCCAGTCAGCTAAACAGTGCAATCAGAGAGGGAAAATGACCAAAATATGGGTGTGAGGCGACTTTCCTGTCGAACAGACAGTCCATATCCCGATCGTTCTCCTAGCCAGCGCCATAAATCAGGTATTAGTAGACTCTGTAGATCTGTTTTGACCCATACATTGGGAGAACGTAACTCTGTTTGCAGTTGAAAGACAGGCGTTATCTGCCCGTGATTTTTCCCTTTTTTCTCTCTCTCTCTCTGCACAAAAGTCAATTACCCCCCGTGTACCACAAACCGTGGCGTCCACTATTTCGTAGGGAGAATCTTTGGAATTTTTTTTTCCTTTTTCTTCTCCGTCCTGATCGTTTTCTCTTTCAGAGAGTGCGTGAACTGAAGAAACATTACACTTAGACGGTGTGTGTGTGTGTGTGTGTGTTGTGTGTGTGTGTGTGTGTGTGTGTGTGTGTGTGTGTGTGTGTTTTCAAGCCTCTGTTATTTGTTATTGTTTCAGAAGTAACCGGCTAACACAACACGTTGGAGCCCTTGGGGCGTGCGCGCATGCACATAAGCAAACACGCGCGCACACACTCGCGCACACGTATACATATACATACACGCACGCACGCACACACCTGTTTCATCGAATCTAAGATTTTACAGTGGAAAGATTTTTAAAAAAATTTAGGATGGGTTTGTAGAAAATCTGTTTTAAAAAGAGTTGTGTGAATGCATGACTTGTGAGTTTGATTTTAACGTGGTGACAGCCCTAATATGGCCCTTTGTGGTCGGCTGGGCTATAAGCAACATTACCTTACCTGACCTTACGCACGCATGCACGCATGCACATATCCCATGTGCGGTCTTTCGCGCACACACACACGTACGCACGCGCGCTCACACACACACACACACACACACACACACACACACACACACACACACACAACACACACGCACACACACACTCACACACACACACACACACACACACACACACACACACACACACACACACACACACACACACACACACACACACGCAAAGCAGAGTGCGCACACGAATGTGTGGGAGCGCTTGCTGAGTGCGGTAGACGCTCAATTACGTCCTGAGATGATGAAAAAAAACAAACAAACAAAACCGAATGGAATTTCTGTTGGTGTTGATCAAAAGCTCCCGTTTTGTGGGTGCCCTAGTCTGCCCCTCCCCCCCTCAACCCCTCTCCCCTTCGCAAGGGCCTATAACCACCCTACCCTCCCCTTCTCTTTTCCTCTCAGCTCACTGTTTTCTGTGTGTCTGTCCATTTGTATCTGTCAGTGTCTGTCTGTCCGTCTGTCTGTCTGTCTGTCGTGTCTCTGTTTCTGTCTGTCTGTCTGTCTGTCTCTCTCTCTCTCTCTCTCTCTCCCTCTCTCTCTCTCTCTCTCAGCTCTCTCTCTCTCCTCTCTTGGTCTTGAGTCTTGAGTCTCTGTCTCTCCCTCCTTCCTTCCCCCCTCCCTAATCTCTCTCACTCACACTCTCTCTCACCTCCTCTCTCTCTCATCTCTCATTCGTCCTCTCTCCTCTCTCGTCTCTCTCTCTCTCTCTCTCGCTCGCTCCTTTCTCAATCTGTGATGTAATAAGGTG
>JADBJO010004879.1:2500-5000 GCA_016801955.1 Conus betulinus
AAAAAAAAAAAAAAAAAAAAAAAAAACCGGTTCACATCTTAGTACTTTCTGCATATTTGATATCTTTTTCGCCACAGCTTTATTTGCGTGCGTGCGTGCGTGCGTGCGTGCGTGTGTGTGTGTGTGTGTGTGTGTGTGTGTGTGTGTGTGGTGTGTGTGTGTGTGTGTGTGTGTGCGTGTGTTTGAGAGAGAGAGAGGAGAGAGAGAGAGAGACAGAGAGAGACAGAGACAGAGAGACAGTGAGATTGTTTTGTTAAATCATCCTCATAACTTTATAATATGTGTCAGTTTTCAGGATAGCTCCCCCCCCCCCCCCCCCCCCCCCCCTCACAATACCCCCACTCCCTAAGTTTGACAGGTAATTACATCTAGTCTTAGCCACAACATTCTCGTCGTGCCCACCTGAAACTATCGGAGCCAATCTCATATCTCGTCAGGGGCTCCCACAGACATACAGCCAAACCATTGTACATCAGTTTTTATAGTCCTCCCAAACTGCAATAAAGCTTAACTTGGGTCCTTCCCTACACAGTAGTGAAACCCACACCACACCTGCCGCGACCAGACCACCGCCACACACGTTCTTCTCTCTCTCTCTCTCTCTCTCTCCTCACCCCTCTCTCTCTCTCTCGATCTCCTCTCTCTCTCTCCTCTCTCTCTGTGTGTGTGTGTGTGTGTGTGTGTGTGTGTGTGTGTGTGTGTGTGTGTGTGTGTGTGTGTGTGTGTGTGTGTGTGTGTGTGTGTGTGTGTGTGTGTGTGTGTGTATGTGTGTGTGTGTGAGTGTGTATGTGTATGTGTGCATGTGTGTGTGTGTGTGAAAGTGCGCGCGTGCGTGTCTGTGTGTGTGTTTGTGCGTGTCTGTCTGTTAGTCTGTGCATGTGTCTATGTGCATGCAAGCCTGTGTGCGCGCGTGCGTGCGTGCGCGTACGTGTGTGTGTGTATCTGTGTCTGTGTGTGTGTGTGTGTCTGTGTCTGCGCACGCGCGTGCCTCTGAGTGTGACGACAGGCAAGTCACCGTGAATCCCAGTAAACAATGGCCGTCCCAAACAGGCCGAGGGCTGGAAAGTCACCAGCAGCAGCAAGGGCCGTGTGATCAGGCCAGCGGAACGAACGACATGCTGGGCCGTCACTGGCAGGTGGACACAGGCGAGATAGGATCAGACAACATCCTCTTCACACGTCCAGCTTACAGTCACACATGCAAATTTACCACTCTCTCCCCCCCCCCCCCCCCCCCCCCCCCCCCCCCCCCCCCCCCCCCCCCCCCCCCCCCCCCCCCCCCCCCCCCCCCCCCCCCCCGTTTCGTGTTCTCTCCACCCCTCCACACACACCTATATTCCTGCCGACGCACACATCTTCCATCTCTCTCTCTCTCACTCTCTCTCTCTCTCTCTCTCTCTCTCTCTCTCTCTCTCTCTCTCTCTCTCTCTCTCTCTCTCTCTCTCCTATGGTCTCTTTTTCTTTCTGGTTACTGTCTAAGCATACTATTCTTATTTACTACCCTGATAAAATTAGCAATGTCTGATATGATTTCGAATTCCTCCCATTACTAGAGGGGTTTTGTGCTCACGATAAATTTAGCAATGTCTGATATGATTTCGAATTCCTCCCATTACTAGAGGGGTTTTGTGCTCACGATAAAATTAGCAATGTCTGATATGATTTCGAATTCCTCCCATTACTAGAGGGGGTTCTGTGCTCACGATAAAATTAGCAATGTCTGATATGATTTCGAATTCCTCCCATTACTAGAGGGTTTTTGTGCTCCTGATAAAATTAGCAATGTCTGATATGATTTCGAATTCCTCCCATTACTAGAGGGGTTCTGTGCTCACGATAAATTTAGCAATGTCTGATATGATTTCGAATTCCTCCCATTACTAGAGGGGTTTTGTGCTTTCCCTTGTCATGTTCACTAGCCGCTCCCTCTTCTTTTCTTCTTCTTCTTTTTCTGCGTACGCAGGCTGATACTCCTGTGGACACCCCCTGTATAGAAAGGCAAGGATTAATCCCATGTACCCAACAAAGGGAGTGGAGTTTTTGTTTGTGTGTATGACGTTTTTTTTACCCCGCCATTAAGGCAGCCAAACTCCAACTTCGGGGTAGCTCCCTCTTTCCATTCTCCTATCCCCCCCCCCCCCCCCCCCTTTATTTCCCAACCAACTCACCCCTCACCCTAGATCCTCCCCCCCCCCCCCTTCACCTCCCCATCCACCTCTTCCCCTTCTTCCTCCTGTTCTGCAACCATCACACATAAACTGATGCAGATGAGTGAGTGAGTGAGAGTGTGCGTGTGTGCGTGTGTGTGTGTGTGTTTGCCCCCGCGCGCGCGCGTGTGTATGTGCGCGTGTGTCTGTGTGTGTTTATGTGTGCGCATGTGTGTGACTCTCTCTCTCTTCTCTCTCTCTCTCTCTCTCTCTCTCTCTCTCTCTCTCTTCCAAGACTTAATGGAAGTTTCTTGTGGATTGCGTCTAAAAAAAAAAAAAAAAAAAAAGAAAAA
>JADBJO010004879.1:25000-27500 GCA_016801955.1 Conus betulinus
ACTATGACACAAAGGATGGCGCCTCATGGACAATGAGTATGATACGAGACTGGTACATCACCTGACATGGAGATTATAATACAAAGAGCGGTGCATCATGAAAAATGGGAGTTATAATACAAAGGGTTGGGCGTCATGGAAAACGGGGATCATAATACACAGACTGGGCCGTCACGGCACATAGGATGACAATACAAAGATTGGTGCGACGTGGAACATGGAGACTCCGTAACCAACCTGACGTATCATGGAAAATAAAGGAAATATGAAAGAAAGGATGGTGCACCATGGAAAAAGAAAATACGGGAGAAAAGTTGACGTGTCATGGAATACAAGAATCATGATGCAAAAGGCGAAGCGTCACGAAGGGGTAAAAAAAAAAAAGGATTAAGGCAGAAAAATGAAGCATGGTTAAAAATAAGTATTATGATACAAGGCTTGGAGCGTCATGGACACCGAGGATGATGCAACAAAACTGAAGCGTCACAGAATGCAGGATTATAACACAAACGCGCGGTGTGTCATGGAAAATAAGGACTACGAAGCTAACTTTGAAGCGCAATACAAAATAATTACTATGACGCAAAACCTGATGTGCGTCACGGAAAATATTGATTATCAAGCAGGAACTGATGTGTCTGAGAAAATCAGGATTATGATACAGCACGCGGTGCGTTACATGAAAGATGGATTAGGAATCCAACGTGGTGAATCGTGGAAAATACGGGAACATGAAACGAAGAGCTGTGTGCTGCATGACATCAGCAATACCAAACAAAGGGGGGTATGTCATGCAAAATACCAGTATCAAAACACATAGGTGTACATCACGGAAAATAAAGGAATGAAATAAAGGGTGGTACGTCATAGAAAATAAGGACATGACAAGGGGGAGGGGGGGGGGGGGGTACATCACGGATAACATGGATTATGAAACAAAATGAGGATTGTTACAAAAGGTGGTGGATCTCACAAGATTAAGAAAAGAAAAGAGGACGATCTGTCGGGGGGGGGGGGGGGGGGGGGGGGGGGGGCATCGAGGGAAAGAAATAAAAACTGGGAAACGGGCGACAAAAACCGAGCAGCATTCTCTCTCTCTCTCTCTCGTTCACACTCACATACACACTTACACACACGTACGCACACACGCGCGCGCGCGCGCGCACACACACACACACACACACACACACACACACACACATGCACACTTACGCGCGCGCGCGCGCACACACACACACACACACACACACACACACACACACACACACACACATTCATTCACCCTCCTCTACTCTCCTCCTCCTCCCTAACATCTCTTCTTTCTTTACGGCCTTTTCCCCCAACCCAAAGAGAGTACGTGGTACTTCTCCCTCTCACCTTCGCCAGGTAGGACGGGTGTGGGTGGGGCTGGGGTGGGAGTGAGGTCTGTGTCAGTAACAGCAACGACATCGAACCGTCAGCTGACCCGACAGTAAACACTCACGATGATGACACAAACTAAAGTAGGTTTAGCCTCCTTCTCTCCCCTTCTGTCCCCCTCCCTTCCCCTTCCATCCCCTCCCCTGCCCCCTACTTCTTCCATCCATCCTCCGCGACGCCGGTGGTGGGCCATTGACCTAGTTGTTGATGTTTCTTCAGCAGACCTTGCCACCCCCAGGAACTTCAACACCGCGGCCCACCCGAGAAGGAAAACTAACTGTGAACCCTGCCACTGGGAAAGTCTTTTTGCGTGTGTGCGTGCACGCACGCCTGAAGACCATTGAGGACAGAAACACGTTTACTATCATGTGTGTGTGTGTGTGTGTGTGTGTGTGTGTGTGTGTGTGTGTGTGTGAGAGAGAGAGAGAGAGAGAGAGAGAGAGAGAGAGAGAGAGAGTAGAGAGAGAGAGACAGACAGACAGACAGAGAGAGAGAGAGAGGGATCAACATTTCCGTTGCGTTGTTTGGCCATCTTTGATAGACGCACTTAGAAATTGTTGGCCCACTGGCTCGTCATGGGGTCTTTGAAAGATGCACTTTGAATTTGTTAGCCTACTGGTTCGTTATGATTCTTGGTCAATTCTATAAGTACGTAATATATTCTTAAGCCGTATCGCAGGGATCAGCTGGCGTCAATAGTTCAAATGCCTATGCGGGGATGGCTCTTTAAGCACACCCCTACCTCCACATTCCCAGCCATTCTCTTTGTCTCTGGAGTGCTTGGATTGTTGTCTCAACTTCAGTGACTACCTTTGATTTAATTTTTTTTTTAATGAGTTTTGCTTTATTGTCCTGTTTTCTCCTGGACGAATTTAAATGAATCCACCCTTGAATTAGTTGCTGCCGCGTGACAAGCTGTTAATCAAACGTGCTCAAGCCCGGAATGATGATTGAGAATCTGATCATTCTGTTTTCATTTCAAAAGTAACAGTCGTCCTTGGCTGAAACAGTATTGAATGGGACAAAGACAAGCTGACTGATTCGAAGACATGCGGAGATTCCCTTTTTCAGCACCCTGTGA
>JADBJO010004879.1:32500-42500 GCA_016801955.1 Conus betulinus
AAAGTCAGCCGTGAACTTTGACTGACAGCTCACGCCAAGTTATCGCACACTTGACTTCAGCACTCTTGACGTTCAGTTCCCCACCACCAACGTGGATCCCACCAGCCTTGGACATCGATCTTCCTGTTATTGTGCACGTAGAATTTACAGCTGGTAGTATGCGTAGTCCTGGCGAGCGAGAGAGAGAGAGAGAGAGAGAGAGAGAGGGGAGGAGGTGGAGGGGGGGGGGGGGTGCAACTACTCTTCACAAAACGCGGAACAGGTTTTAACAGTCCACACCTCATTCGGTCCGTGTCATCAATGATATGCACAGAGGGAAATACCCGTGTAAATGCAGCGAGCTGTCCACTAGTAAAGTCACAGACCCGCATTCTTAGAAACTGGTACCCGCGAGTGTGTCCTTTCGGTTTGAGGACATCTCGGGGTATAGTCCGAGTTAAAGTACAGGATATCGGCCATCTAAGATTATGATGAGCCCTTTATAATGGTTTGGTCGTCTCACCAACAGGACGATCTTCCCACTAAGATTTATGTGAAACGGCGTGGGACATCGGTAATACAAGAAAGCGCGAATGTTAGTTTACTGTTACGGTTTCAATGTCTTTATCAATGTATCCTTTGTATACTCATCCATACTACATTACTAACGATACTTTATCGCTCACCTGCTCACTGATGTCAAGCTTGTCCGTATGCAAATGTAGTGTCGGTTAACACACACACACACACACACAACACGAGAAGGTAAGAATCGTCAGTTGAAGAGATGGAGGTTGTGTCTGGCTGTGTGTGTGTGTGTGTGTGTGTGTGTGTTCACGCGCCGGTGGCGGGCGTGTGTGCGAGGAAAGCGCTACAGTGATTCGCACACACCATTTGTTCTACTCATGAACAGTAGGTGAAGCCGACTTGGAAGGCATGAAAGATGTCCACACGAACGATGTCGGCGCGTGCGCTCGCTAATGATGCCAGATTTAGACATGTCAAAAAGAACAGAGGAAAAAACTTCCGAGACCTCCCAAGAACTTTCAGCCTCATGTTCTACCCGGACCCAGTACACGTGTTTAAAAAGCGCTTCATAAGAGGGTAAAAAGAAAAGAAAATTGAAAAAAAAAAAAAAAAAAAAACCGTTCCCATTTTGCCGCCTCCGTTGGCCTTGGTCTACAACAGGGGGGGGGATTAGTAGTTCATATAAGCTGTGCCCCGATGGCTGCTAAAATCAATAACGGAGGACTAGAAGTGCGTCATATGTCCTCCGTGGAGACTGTTTTATGCTACAACATTCACTCTATGCATATCTCCCACCATTGGTAGGCAGGATTATCACCGTGATACTAGCTCAAGATGAGGAATGACTTAAGTAGCTTGTTTTTACCAGACAGGCATGTTAATAATCATGACGAAAGTGTTCTTTCTCTATATATAGAAACCATGGCAGTTGAAGGCGCGCGCGCACGCCTGTGTTTGTGTGTGTGTGTGTAAGGGAAGAAAGGGAAGGGGAGGAAGAGGGAAGGGGGGAATCCCGGGCCAACCGTGAGCTGGTCCAAGTTAGGTCAGCACTGAGCTTTCGAAGTGGTAATTGACTCGCCGCGCGAACGAACTACGCTAACAATCAACAGCAGCGTTTGAAGTCGTAATTGACTGGCAGTTAATGGGTCACGCTAACAAACCAAACTACCTCCTCCACTCGGCGGAAATCAGGGTTTTTGTCGGTTGCGTACAGTTTTTCCCAGACAGATCTATGTAAGTTTGCAGTTGCCACTTGTTCTGCCTTGTTTTTAGTATATTCAGCCAGGTTGAAAAAGAAAGAAAGAAAGAAAACTGATTCACGTTCATAGCCTGATTCCTGAGTAATCTCTTAAGACATACAACCCGGAGATCCTTTCCCAGGCCCACGAATGATTCAAGTGATTACAGAGGACACGTCAGCAAGTTCCCTCAGGCTCTTACTTAACGAAGATGCACAGTTGATCACAAGCAAGCATCTCACTCGTCAGACTGCCCTAGCCGGGTTCACAACTGATAGGGTTAATTGCCAGGTTCACAAGTAATAGGCGTAATTGCCGAGTATCTTATCAGATTCACTAATGATAAGGTGATTGCCTCAGACAAAGAAAAGTAACCATACCATGGTTCAGTTTCAGTTTGATCAAGAAGGCTTCACTTGCTTGCGGACTAGTCCCTACCCTACTGTACACATCTGTTCCTCACCCATGAGGCCCACAGTCAGCAGGGGGTTACAGCCATGTTTTACACCTGATATACAGAGGATCGTTTACCAGCCTCTTTGGTTGATACAAGTAATAAACCCTTGCCTGCAGTTCTACTCACCTACCCCCTCCTCCCTCCCCCTCTCTCTCTCTCTCTCTCTCTCTCTCTCTCTCTCGTTCACACGCTTCTCTCTCTCTCTCTCTCTCTCTCTCTCTCTCTCTCCCCCCCCCCCCCCCCCTGCCTGCAGTCCTACTTCCCTAGCCCTCTTTCCCCCTCTCTCTCTCTCTCTCTCTCTCTCTCTGTTCGCAGACTTATTTTGGGAAAGAAAAAGAAGAGAGACAAAAAAAAAAAAAAAAAAAGCGCTCTTTTTTCTTCAGTGTAAAGAATGCACACGCAGGTAAACGCCAGAGTGCTCTGTTAGCGTCTGGCAGCAAAGGACAAAGACAGCACTTGCCTCATTATACCTGCTGATCAGCAGGGGCCCATTAGCGCTGCGACGAGGACAGGGGGGTCGTCTCTGTAATTATGTCCCTCACAGTTGAAGATTAATACTACCCATTAGCACGTTAATCTGCAAGCTCGTCTCTCTTGCCTCACCAGAACGATACAGGCAATGTGCCCTACAGTGCAGTGACGCATTGTATGCAACAGAAAGAGAAGGGGGAAAAAAAATGGCAGCAGTGTTCCTTTGACTTCCTCACAGAACTGGGTCATGCACGGGATAGGGAGCAGGTTAGTTTTCTACAATTATATTTTGTAAATGTTCAGTTATTTCGCCACATGCACAGAGGACATACTACACTGCTGAAGTCATTCGACGCCGGCGTGGGTACACATCGTCCCATCTCAAAGATCCATTGTCTTTTAAGGCTGCTGCCATCGAGCTCACTTGTTGATACTTCAATAACTGACGAAGCGATGAAGAAACTGCTGTTAGTCACTTCCAGTGAATCGTTTCGGTCTTTTTTTTTTTAACAGGTCACGCGACTCTGACTCCCCCATACCCGCCCCTCCCCCCCCCCCACCCCTCCCCCACCACCACTTTCGCCCCCTACCCTCGATTCATAAAATCACGTAATTTCAACGTTTATGGCAGGACACACATTTTTGTTTTGTCTTGTTCTGTTCTGTTCTGTTAAAACTGTGGCACGACTCCCATTTCTCCCCTTCGATTCGCTGCGAAGTGTATACCTATGGACGGCGACTAGGGAAGGTAGTCGCGGTTGCATGTTGACATGCTCCAGCGCTGCAGTGGTTTTTAGCCCCCACACGGGAGGTGCTTGAAGAACACGCGACCGGCAGGTGAACGGAACAGGGTGACACAAAGTGATGTTTGAACGAACTCGACAGGAAATGACAGTAGTAGTTTGAGGAAGATTTGGGAGTGTCATCATTTAAATTTAGGGGAAAAAAAAAAAAAAAAAAAAAAAACCCGCAACCTTCCCTCCTTCCCCTCCAAAAACGTTGTGAAAGCAGAGTCTGTACATTAAAATTGTACACGTTACTCGTCAGGCCTCAAGTTCCGCTGAAGGGAAGGGTTTTACCACGATCGGTGCATCTCTGCTGTTTGTCATCGGGAGGTCACACCGTCAGTCAGTGCCTGCTTGTGTTGTCATCGGGAGGTCACACCGTCAGTCAACGCCTGCTTGTTTTGTCATCGGGAGGTCACACCGTCAGTCAGTCAACGCCTGCTTGTTTTGTCATCGGGAGGTCACACCGTCAGTCAACGCCTGCTTGAAAGTCATCGGGAGGTCACACGTCAGTCAGTGCCTGCTTGTGTTGTCATCGGGAGGTCACACCGTCAGTCAACGCCTGCTTGTGTTGTCATCGGGAGGTCACACACCGTCAGTCAGTGCCTGCTTGTTTTGTCATCGGGAGGGTCACACCGTCAGTCAGTGCCTGCTTGTTTTGTCATCGGGAGGTCACACCGTCAGTCAGTGCCTGCTTGTGTTGTCATCGGGGGAGGTCACACCGTCAGTCAGTGCCTGCTTGTGTTGTCATCGGGAGGTCACACCGTCAGTCAACGCCTGCTTGTGTTGTCATCGGGAGGTCACACCGTCAGTCAGTGCCTGCTTGTTTTGTCATCGGGAGGTCACACCGTCAGTCAGTGCCTGCTTGTGTTGTCATCGGGAGGTCACACCGTCAGTCAACGCCTGCTTGTGTTGTCATCGGGAGGTCACACCGTCAGTCAGTGCCTGCTTGTGTTGTCATCGGGAGGTCACACCGTCAGTCAACGCCTGCTTGTGTTGTCATCGGGAGGTCACACCGTCAGTCAGTGCCTGCTTGTGTTGTCATCGGGGAGGTCACACCGTCAGTCAAACGCCTGCTTGTGTTGTCATCGGGAGGTCACACCGTCAGTCAGTGCCTGCTTGTGTTGTCATCGGGAGGTCACACCGTCAGTCAACAACGCCTGCTTGTGTTGTCATCGGGAGGTCACACCGTCAGTCAGTGCCTGCTTGTGTTGTCATCGGGAGGTCACACCGTCGTCAACGCCTGCTTGTGTTGTCATCGGGAGGTCACACCGTCAGTCAGTGCCTGCTTGAAAGTCGCGTTGCACAGGCAATGAAAATGTGCTGAAATCTGCAGGAAGTGAACGCTGAAGTGCAGTCTAGGAACATCAGCGTCGACAATTTGATCTTTTTACGTTTTTGTGCATTAGAAATTACTCTGTCATCAACCATGAAGTCCGATATATATTCTTTTTTAATTTATTTCCAGTGTTCATTTGCGTCCAGTTCGCGCAAGCGTAGGAGTATTGAGATCTCTCTCTCTCTCTCTCTCTCTCTCTCTCTCTCTCTCTCTCTCTCTCTCGCACACACACACACACACACACACACACACACACACACACATATTTCAAGGCTGATTTTCCTATGCCACACAGCATATTGACCGAAATATCTCAACACAACAAAACAAAAACAAAAAGCTTGCAAATTCCACGATAATGAAATTTCCTCGGTCCAATTTTCGCACAAAAAAAAAGGAGGGGGGGGGGGGGGGGGGGGGGGGGGGGGGGGGGGGAGAGAAAGATAATTTAAACGAGCATGAACGAATTCCAGTATTGCTTAGGTTTGTGTTTTTTGTTTGTATTTTTCATGCAGTTATTCATCAGACTGGGAGAGGTGTGCAAATGTATGCCAGAACCGGGTGCTCTTCTTTTTCTTTTTTTTTCACATTATTTATTTTTTAGACGAGCAAAATGGACGTGGGTACAGATTTGATAACCCTAAAATATAAGAGCATCCTACATTACAGCCGTTTCGTGAAGAAAAAAAAAAAACGGCACGGGAAAATATCGCCCCTGCTTCAGACATTTTTCGCTCTGCCTCAAATCATCAGGATCCGGGCTACCACTGAAATGCTCGGCACTACCAACAATCCCTCTATTTTCGCGGTTGGGATTCCAATACACGGGCAGTAATGGCTGCGGTTATTATGGTGATTGCCTGGGATCGCCTGGGTTGGGGGGGAAGGGGGGGGCCTGTCATGGGGACAGCTGCAGTTATTCCCCTCCTGATTGCTCTTTTATTTGTGTCTAAGTACCGTGCGAGTGATGGACCTCCCGTGAGCGTGATAGCCGAGCAATGCTGTCCCCCCTGCTGTCCAGAAATCGAAGAAACTGAAGAGGTTGGTGGTCACTCGCGTGTGATCGATCATTGTAGTGACGCTCCGTGAAGTGCAACTTAAGTATCTAGAGATTGCTATGGGAATGGGGGTTTGTCTTTTTTTGTGCTCTCTCTCTCTCTCTCTCTCTCTCTCTCTCTCTCTCTCTCTCTCTCTCAAGGACAGATAGGAAGAACAGGCTCTGCCTAAATTCTCAATCCGTGGTCGAATAAAGGTTTTCTGTTTTCTAACGAAATCCATTCTGCCAACTTGTTAGGTAACTCTGTTTGAGAATACGGTAGTTCAGTGGCTGCATTTCCATAATGCGTGTTTTGTATTGCTTGATATAGTGATTGTCTTCCGCTTCAATACGAGAGATGGACAAAGTATTTGTTAGGAAATCAGTTGAACACTGAGTAAGAAACACACGCTCTCGCTCTCTCTCTCTCTCTCTCTCTCTCTCTGACATCACAGATATGGGGGGCGGGGGGGGGAAGCGAGAGAGAATTATGTGTGGAGGGGACCGGGAAAGGGAAGAGGATGGAAGGGAAGGGTAAAGGTAGAAGATGGGGGGGGGGGGGGGGGGGGGGGGGGGGGCGTCAAGAAAAGGACGGCATAGCAACAGGGGTAACGGAAGCAGCCGTGGTGGCGTGCTGCTGACATGCCTGGGCTTATAAAGAGGTCTGCATGTGTCTCTGACGGTTTCTCGCTTGCATGCGTTTGCAGTGCGCGCGTGCGCGTGTGTGTGTGTGTGTGTGTGTGTGCCCCATTGAGGAATAACTCTTAAGAACATGCCGTCCTCTGCGCGCCGCTGAATGGGACTTGAACGCCGGTAAAATGCCCTATCTTCTCAAGCTGAAAGGTCAAGAGCAGACTTGTGACCACTGATAAGTCCGTCCCTTCCTAGGGTCCTACCGTGAATAAGAAATAACTGTTGAGTATGATTTGGTCGGGAAAAAAATGACTGGAATTGGAGACAGGGGAAGTGTGCGTGTGCGTGAGTGCGCGCGCGCGCGCGTGTGTGTGTGTGTGTGTGTGTGTGTGTGTGTGTTCATGGTGACGTTTTACCCCAGCAAAAGTAAGCGAATAACATGAGCAATGTGCATTGTAATCTTGTTGACTAACCTAATGACAAGATATTCACATGTCATGGTTATGGTTGTGAATACGTTAAAAGTGGACAGATCTCCTGCCTTTATGCCATTTCTCCCTTCCATGTTCCTCCCCCACCCACCCCCTCCCCTTTGTTTTCCTCTCTTCCTGCCCTCCTCCTTCCCCAAATCTCCCACGAACAATACATCCAGCACGCAGCAGCGGACAAGGGGGACAGGGCACAGAGCGTGCTTATGACGTCTGTGTGCGACCGTTTGTCACATTAAGAAGACGTAGCGTCGTCGTCATTGTCTGGGGTATTGATCGCGCGCCCGCCTTGTTCGATAGTCACTGGCCACCGTCGCCGGAGGGCCTGGGACTATGGCCATCAATCAACAACAGCACTCACACAGTGCTCAGCCAGTCCAGCCACACCGACATCGCTCACGACCTCGCATTGGCAAGGAAACCGGCGAACATGGCTCGCTCACTGTGGTCGGTCAGTAGCTAGGCTGTGCGGATGCGGCGGGGGAAAACAACCGTTGTGACGCTTTGAAGATCTGTTCAGCGCTGCACGTGGTGTGTGCGAGTTGTATTGATTGATCGACTCGTTTGTTTACTTGTCTGAACGAAGGTAGTTTCGTTCACAAACGAACACGTCCCGCAGTCGTCAACAGTTGAAGTGATCGGGAGGATGGAGAAGACCAGTTTCGAGGTCAGTGTATTGTTTGTAACGCAAGCTTATAGCCCCTTGCTTAATAACATCATCACCAGAAGTGTTGCGAAATCTCTTCTGACAGGAAAAAGTGTTAGACGCTGAACTTGGCGCACACAAGAATGGCAGTGTTGATGACGTGCAGTGGCGCGCAAGCTGCATTTTGAGACCGCTGCTCATTACGCTGTGAAGCATGGTGCGCGAGGAATGCTGGTGACGTTGTTCGAAAGATGAATGTCAAAACGTTCCAGTGGTCGTCCTCAATCCAGTCGTTTGCGCGTATTGTCGGTGTTTATCGGTCTCCATTCTGACATCGTCAGAATAACTGATAAAGAAGTGTCGGTGATAGGCTTGCTGATCTCCTATAGTATGCGCCTGAGGCTGTCTCTCCATCGAGTACGTGTCTGTTGGACATCACTTCATACTGCTGACCAGTAGAGCTTCTTTTGATCACTCAGCAATGTTCAGGACTGTCTAGTAAACAAAACACAATTGTTATGCCGTTATGCTTCTTTCAAACTTAAGCTGAAAGTGTACATTGCTAGAGTGTGTGACTGTATCATGTGCATCCAGCAATTTTTGTAGATTTCACAAGAAGACTGCACATACAAGCACGCAAACACACACCCATGCACACACACACACACACACACACACACACACACACAGGGATCTTCCTAAAACATTTCTGAATTCAAGAAATGTGGATGAAGGCCATGAAGCAGCCATTCTTATCATTCCTTACTTTAGATCCTCTCAGTCAGTGAATGTCCGGAAAGATGGTTTTTGATGGGGTTTTTTTGGCATCTATAAAAAAAATTGAGATTACCACAAAAAAAAACCTCTCTCCTTTGAACAGCAATCTTACTTCCTACAGCTCTGAATCTCATTACTTTGCCTTGCCTGAACCCTTCCCCAACTTCAGAAAATTTTCAAATCTCTCAATGATATTAACACAAACTTTGGAGGTAATTTCTACAGTTTATTAAACTGTAGGGGATGTCAAGCTCCGAACTGCTGCTCAAGAGAAACAAAACAAAACACTTATCCAAGCAGAACAAATTTTGTCCTCTGTTCTTGATCTTCCAGTTTGCTCATTTCAGAATGTGATAACCGTGAGTTAACTATTCTGCAAGTAGCTAGGCCTCTCCGAGTAGATCTTGAGAAGTTTCCTTGGAACTTTTGTGGATGAAAGAAATTTAGCATGCGTGCCCCATGTAATTAAAATGGAGTGTGTTTTGACCTTCATTCTGCTTGTTCCTACCTTGTAAAGATTTAAAATGCATTCATGAGTGTCCCATGTTTTAACCAAATTCTGCTGATTTCCCCCACTGTAATTAACAAACATGATGATTCAGTCATTGTGACTGGAGTTACAGTGTTGCTGTCATACTGAATCTGATGGTTGATTAATGCATAGCTTTAAGTGTTGGTAATGATAATGGTTATTTTTAAGACAAGCAATCATGAATCCAGAGGGTAATGGAAAACTAAATTCAATGCACAAAAAGACAAGACAAGGCGGATATGAACATTTGAATTTTCAGCCAAACAGCATTTCTCAAACAAATAAACAAGTTATTTATAAGTGTTACTAACTGAGCAAGAAGCATAAGGCCAAGGAAAGAAAGTTGATGAAAAGTCTTAACAAATTTCACCCAGTCAATTATCATTGGTGTGCTTCCTTCAACTTGCTTTTCTAGCCTATAGATAGAAGTCCAGGTACATCTCTTGCTCAGCTCTGTAGCTCCTCATTCTCTTGTTTATTTAATCTGTAACTTGTTCATCTGCTTGAGAAAGGCTGTTCAGCCTAAAATTCACACTAATCTTGTACCCTTCTTTTTTCAAGCACTGAATTTAGTGTCCAGTTACCCTCTTGCTTCACTGATCAGTTTGTTTGCTTATAATATTTCTTTCTTTTGGAACACAGCAACCGGTATCAATGATTTTGCGTTTGTTTGTGTTTGTTTGTTTGCTTAACTTCATACATGGTGTTGTGTTTAAAAAAAGGATATCAGATGAAAACACGGTCCACACGTATCTAAGTGGAAGATTAATTTTCATTTGCTCACAGCAGGATAAACTTCATGTGCGTTAGATTTGAAATGCTACATTTTTTTTTAGGGTAAATTCTTGTCATGATTGTCACGCTTTCATTTGCAAGAAAATGAAAAATTGAGGTGATACTGAATTAACACTTTGAATGGGTTTGCCAAAAATGTAATGATTTATCAGAATAGTAACAAGAACAGTCCCATCTCAGCTTTTCTAGTTCTTAAAAGCAAAACAGGGCAAGTCAGCTGATTTGGAAGGGTCTTAACCATAGCTAGAGCAGCCTTGTCCAGGCTGTTGTGTATGAATGTTTAGTTTTATGAGTGA
>JADBJO010004879.1:45000-50000 GCA_016801955.1 Conus betulinus
TCGCGTCGCGTGCTGCGAGACCTGCACTTCAATGAGTAAGTATGGCTTTCTTTCCCCCAAAAGCATAGCTGTAGTTACTTTGCTTTAAAAGGCTTCCATATTTTTCGACTGTTTTAAAATATTTCAGGGTACAATATTTCACAGCATAATAGTAGACGGATGAGCAACTTGATATGTATAGTGCCTGCATGCCTGGTGTCTTCATTCGGCTTTCTGGCAGGGGCTGCATGGCCATAAGTAAGATCATAAGTGATACAGGTTTTGTGGGAAAGGAACTGAACAAATAAATTCACAACCCTCTTTCCGTCAACTGACCATCTTGTCTTACTTCATTCGTTGAGTCCCACCCCACCCACTCCCAATGGCCCTGCTCCAAACCCGCTCTCCATCAATACTTCCCTTCTCTTGCCTGTGGCAACGTACCTACGGCCGTCATATGGTTCTGTCAAGGTCAAGGAACAACAGCCATGTTCTTAGCTCCTCTGTCATGTTTCTAGCCCGTCTGCCGTGTTTCTAGCCCTTCCAACGTAGTTCTAGCCCTTCTAACGTATTTCTAATCCTTCTGCCATGTTCCTAGCCCCTCTGCCATGTTCCTAGCCTTTCTGCCATGTTGCTAACCTTTCTGCCATGTTCCTAGCCCCTCTGCCATGTTCCTAGCCCCTCTGCCATGTTCCTAGCCCCTCTGCCATGTTGCTAGCCTTTCTGCCATGTTCCTAGCCCCTCTGCCATGTTGCTAGCCTTTCTGCCATGTTCCTAGCCCCTCTGCCATGTTCCTAGCCCCTCTGCCATGTTCCTAGCCTTTCTGCCATGTTGCTAACCTTTCTGCCATGTTCCTAGCACCTCTGCCATGTTCCTAGCCCCTCTGCCATGTTCCTAGCCTTTCTGCCATGTTGCTAGCCTTTCTGCCATGTTCCTAGCCCCTCTGCCATGTTGCTAGCCTTTCTGCCATGTTCCTAGCCCCTCTGCCATGTTCCTAGCACCTCTGCCATGTTCCTAGCACCTCTGCCATGTTCCTAGCCTTTCTGCCATGTTCCTAGCCCCTCTGCCATGTTCCTAGCCTTTCTGCCATGTTCCTAGCACCTCTGCCATGTTCCTAGCCTTTCTGCCATGTTTCTAACCACCCCTTCCATGTATGTTTCTAGCCCATCCTGCCATGTTGTTGCTAGCCCCTCAGCCACGTTCATAGCACCTCAATCATGTTTCTAGCCCTTCTGTCGTTTTTCTAGCCCCTCTGCCATGTTTCCAGCCATCCTTCCATGTTTCTAACCCATCCTGCCATGTTTTTGCCCCCCCCCCCCCCCCCCCCCCCCCCGCCCGCCATGTTTCTCATCCATCCTGCCATATTTCTAGCTACCCTTCCATGTTTCTAGCCTCCTGCCATGTTTCTAGCCCCCGCCCCCACCCCCACCCCCGACCTCCACCCCAACCACGTTTCTAGCCCTTCTGCGATGTTTCCAGCCCTTTCCCTCTCAAGTGGAGACCACTTTAATAGCTGAAAAAATTGCTGTGATGTTTGCGTTGAAATTACTTACAAAAAGAGGGGAGAGCAGCAGTACCGCAAATCTTTTGCACACACACATACAGACAGACAGTCGACAGTCGAACACACACACACACACACACACACACACACACACACACACACACACACACACGGGCAGTGCAGAGGGAGGGGGTAGGGACGGAGGAGAGGAGTGAGACTCGCAAACAATACCGTTCTGGGCTAAGTCTTAACCTGCACCCTACGTGAGAATTTGACGGAGGAGAAGTAAAGCTCAGGAATGGGAGAGGAAGGGGTGGGAATGGGAGAGAAACGTGAGGGGGGAAGAGAAGCAGAGAAGTGTGGGGGGGGGGGGGAGGGGGGCTGTCAAAACTGGGTAAACCCAGGCAGGTGGTTGCGAACCCAGATCAGCAAAGCGTGCAAGCAAGCGAGGCGCGCGGGCGTGCACGTCTCGCTCTTCGTCCAAGCCCCGCAAAGGCCACGCGTGACAAGACAAAACGCAACAACAACAAACTAACACCCCTCGATCCTTGCCCGTAATTCGGCCCTCGCGGGTGAGCGGACCTTCCGGAGGCTGAAACCCCCTCCAAGACAGGAGAGGGGACTAGAGAGGCGAAGCAACAAGCTCTCAGCGTCGACGACTACCAACTACCTCTGCTCCTTCTCCCACCGACTGGACGACTGCCAGGGGCGGATACGCTTGGCTGGGGATGCTCACTTGACCGCGGCGAGTCTCTCTCGCCGAGCTCACCAGAGTGGAATGAGTTCTTCAAGGGGGACCGCACACCAGGAATGGGTTCTTTCCCACGCACGTTCTTTACGTACTATGTTCGCGCTCACACACGCACACACACACACACGCACACGGTGTGGCGTGAGACGTTGAGCTGGGTACAGCTAAATGAGCATGTAATACAATTGAAAGTCTGCTCAATTTTTTTTTTCAACTGGGTTCAGTTAAGCGAACCTGTGATACGACTGAATGTCGGAGCAATTTTTTTTTTCAACTGGGTACAGCTAAGTGAGCGTGTGATGCAATTGTGCGTCTGCTCAAAATTTTTCAACGGGAACAGTAAAGTGAGCGTGTGATGTAATTGAATGTTTGAGTAATTTTTTTTTTCAACTGTGTGCAACTAAGTGAGCGCGTGATGCGATTGTGTGTCGGCACTAAATTTTTCAACGGGGTAAAGATAAGTGAGCATGTGATACGACTGAGTGTCTGCTTATCTTCTATTTTTCAACTGGGTACAATTAAGTGAGCGTGTGATGCAACTGTATGTCTGCGCAATTTTTTTTCAACTGGGTACAGCTAAGCGGGCATGTGATACAATTGTATGTTTTCGCCCATTTTCAACTGGGTACATAGTCAAGTGACCGTGTGAGACAATTGTATATTTGTACTTTTTTTTCAACTGGGCACAGCTAACTGCATGTTTGCACGAGATATCTTCTTTTTTCAAGGAGGGGGGAGGGGGTGGGCATTTACGATGTTTGCAACAGTTACAGAATCTATTTATTTCACTGCTTGTTATATTTCAGCTATTATCTCTGCCAAGGATATCATGCTTTCAACCTCGCCTTATGGTTTGTTTCTTTGTCTGTCTGTCTGTCTGTCTGCCCGTCATTGAGGTTACGCAAAAAGTACTAAGCTGATTTCAACGACATTTAGAGGAAAGATGGAATGTGGGGCAAAGGACGAACCCATTCGATGTTGGCGCGGGTCAGGATCACAGGGCAGAACCAGGAGGACTACTCGACCTTTGCTGAGGACTGCGCTCTCCGGAGTGTCCAAGCCTACTTCTTCAGGAATACATGCACTTGTTCATCCACAGGCCGTTCACAAAAGCGGGGCTATGTGTGTTGTACATGGCGTGAGGTTTGATCCAGAACAAGCAAGGGTGAACGACCGTAGGTAACGAAAAGTAGGGCAGAGACAAAACAGACTCTCTCTCTCTCTCTCTCTCTCTCTCTCTCTCTCTCTCTCTCTCTCTCTCTCTCACACACACACACACACACACACACACACACACTCTCTCTCTCTCTCTCTCTCTCTCTCTCTCTCTCTCTCTCTCTCTCTCTCTCTCTCTCTCACTCACACACACACACACACACACACACACACACACACACACACACTCCCGCTCCACACTTCAGCCATCAGACGCTGCCTGGATACGAGCCCTTGACCCTCAGACTGAGAACCAAATGTTCTAACTACTGGCGACTGCCACATCCCTACCAAATGTACCTCCAAATCAAATATCTTTTATCTTCGACGAAGACAACAGTACTTACTAAACGATGAATGCAAACAAGACCATTCGCTATTTTTTTTTTCTTTGTTTTTCTTTTTTTTTTTTTTTTTTTTTTCAAATTGATGTCAGAGGATTTGGTATCTTTTTCCACCTCACCCCCCGAACTGTCAAAGAGTATTCACAGATTCACTGACAGAGACGCGTGTGCCAAGTGCGACCGAGAACAAGCGGCATAACCTTGGATAGCGTTCCCAAACCAGTTTCGGAACGGAAGGAGCTTGTATTTCTGGATTCAGCCGGCGGAAGACCTGGGTGTGGCACAACACTATCAGCACGTGATAACAATGAAAACCAGCGCAATGCCTTCTTGTCTAATGGCCACCGGACACCACTCGCGCCAGTCGCACGACCCACAGGAACCCGACACGCCTTTTCGGACCGAATCACCTAACACGTAAACCGATCCCTTATCTCTTACCGCATCCCTCTCCACGGCGCCTCCCACCCTCATCCCCATTTCATGCCCCCCTCTTCTTCTCCCTCCTCCCTCCTCTTGCTTCGTCCTTCTCTCGTCCCACAGACTCATTATCCGATGAGCGCCCAAATACCACAGAGACATGTTCACGGAGTCCTGACCTTGCCGCCACGCCTCGTATCCTTGGGGACAGCCGGTCCATTGCCACAGCCATAACTGTGTCTTCCTAACTCCGGGGGATGGAGGGAAGGGGGGGGGGGGGGTATCTGGCCCCAACCACAGCTTGCCTTCCAGCAGATGCCTCTTAAACTCTCCGGCTGGCACGGCCAGAGGTCGGAGGGGGGGGGGGGGGGGGGGGGGGCTGACAACCGGAGAAGGGTGGGGTGGAGGCTGAAGACTGCCATACTCAGCACCCTCTGATTCCTGTCTTTGTCTGCCGGCTGACAGGTGGTCACGCTCCCTTCTTAGTCCTTCTCCTTCCCTCTTCCCCTCTCTCCTCCATTCTCCTCGTCGTGTCATCTGTAAGTGCTCCCCCCCCCCCCCCCCTTCCCAATCAATCTTCTTCACCACCACCACTACCATCACCACCATCCGGCCTCCTCCCGTCTCCCCCGCTTGTCAATGATGTGGAGAGTTCGAGTGGCGGCGAGAAGAATGAACCAAGTTAATCGCTGTCTTCCTCCTTCCCCCTCGTCCTTCGCGGCAAGACGTTCAGTGTTGGTGTAACTCGTTATCCTCCTCTCTCTCCCCTGAACAAAGGCGCTGCTTT
>JADBJO010004879.1:55000-60000 GCA_016801955.1 Conus betulinus
CACACTCTCTCCCCCCCCCCCCCCCCCCCCCCCCCCCCCCCCCCCGTTTCGTGTTCTCTCCACCCCTCACACACACCTATTCCTGCCGACGCACACATCTTCCATACTCTCTCTCTCTCTCTCTCTCTCTCTCTCTCTCTCTCTCTCCTCTCTCTCTCTCTCTCTCTCTCTCTCTCTCTCTCTCTCCTATGGTCTCTTTTTCTTTCTGGTTACTGTCTAAGCATACTATTCTTATTTACTACCCTGATAAAATTAGCAATGTCTGATATGATTTCGAATTCCTCCCATTACTAGAGGGGTTTTGTGCTCACGATAAATTTAGCAATGTCTGATATGATTTCGAATTCCTCCCATTACTAGAGGGGTTTTGTGCTCACGATAAAATTAGCAATGTCTGATATGATTTCGAATTCCTCCCATTACTAGAGGGGTTCTGTGCTCACGATAAAATTAGCAATGTCTGATATGATTTCGAATTCCTCCCATTACTAGAGGGGTTTTGTGCTCCTGATAAAATTAGCAATGTCTGATATGATTTCGAATTCCTCCCATTACTAGAGGGGTTCTGTGCTCACGATAAATTTAGCAATGTCTGATATGATTTCGAATTCCTCCCATTACTAGAGGGTTTTGTGCTTTCCCTTGTCATGTTCACTAGCCGCTCCCTCTTCTTTTCTTCTTTCTTCTTTTTCTGCGTACGCAGGCTGATACTCCTGTGGACACCCCCTGTATAGAAAGGCAAGGATTAATCCCATGTACCCAACAAAGGGAGTGGAGTTTTGTGTGTATGACCGTTTTTTTTTACCCCGCCATTAAGGCAGCCAAACTCCAACTTCGGGGTAGCTCCCTCTTTTCCATTCTCCTATCCCCCCCCCCCCCCCCCTTTATTTCCCAACCAACTCACCCCTCACCCTAGATCCTCCCCCCCCCCCCCCTTCACCTCCCCATCCACCTCTTCCCCTTCTTCCTCCTGTTCTGCAACCATCACACATAAACTGATGCAGAATGAGTGAGTGAGAGTGTGCGTGTGCGTGTGTGTGTGTGTGTGTTTGCCCCCGCGCGCGCGCGTGTGTATGTGCGCGTGTGTCTGTGTGTGTTTATGTGTGCGCATGTGTGTGACTCTCTGACTCTCTCTCTCTCTCTCTCTCTCTCTCTCTCTCTCTCTCTCCAAGACTTAATGGAAGTTTCTTGTGGATTGCGTCTAAAAAAAAAAAAAAAAAAAAATATAGAAAAACAACTTAATCCAATATATAACTCTCCATCCCTCCCCCCAAAAAAGCCAACAGCAAAAACAAAAACAAAAAAACCTCGAAAGGAAAACTAGGAAAGGGCGGAGAATGCAGGCAATAGTTCAACTTTAAATCGTTGAACTGTCCGTAAATGAAATGAATGGATGTGGGTTTAAACTAAATCATGACAAAAACAAGAAAACAAAACGAACGAAAGAAATTTTCTCTTTTTATTATCTTTTTTTTTTTCTTACGTCTCTTCACTTTTCATTTCAAGATCTTCTCGCTCGGATATTATACAAATTCGTCTTCGTCGATCATCATTAACACGTATGTGAATCTGTAAGTGAGTGAGTGAGAGAGAGAGAGAGAGAGAGAGAGAGAGAGAGAGAGAGAGAGAAGAGAGAGAGAGAGAGAGAGAGGGGGGGGGGGGTGCGAGCGGCGTGCGTGCGTGCATGCGAGAAAAAGAGAGAGAGACAGAGAGAGATTCAGACAGACAGACAGACAGACAGACACACAGAGACAGTGACAGACAGACAGACAGACAGAGACATACAGACAGAGAGGCAGAGACAGATAGATATACAGAGACAGACACACAGACAGAAAAAGACCGACCAACAGACAGACAGACCAACTGACAGACAGAGACAGACAGACGGACAGACAGACAAAGACAAAGTTTCAATTCCAGTGTTATTATATTAGCTCAGTCGATCACACACCGGGGTCTTTAGGGGCCGTCACCAAGAAGAGAAAACAAAACAAAAAAAAAAAAAAAACACTGTCCTGAAAAACAAAGAGGCTTATTTTGAACATCTGAGAATGAGAGGATGCGTGTGTGTATGCGTGCGCGCGCGTGCGAGTAAATCAAATCAGACCGAGCAACACGTATTCAACTACACTCCCCATCATAGTTAAAGAACCTACGTCACAAGTCGAGTCGACTCTCCTAACATCCCAACCCACAATATTTATCCCAGATCAGTTTCTGACGTTCACATACAAATCAGCAAGTTGGCTTGCAAACCGAAGTCTAGCGAAACAGCGGAACGACACCCACAAAAAAACAACAACATCATCATCATCAACAAAAACAACAGAACATCCCCAAACAAATACGCCTACATGCTCCGAGTCAGAACACTCCCCTATGTACATGTCATTCCGTCTAAATCTGGCTAATTTCTAGGGGAAATTGTACGATGTTCGCGCATATAACCGTTATTTACAGAAACTTACTCAGTAATTACTTGTTTAGGAAAACACGCATTCGGGCTACGCACGTAAGCACGCGTGTGTGAATGTGTATTCGCGATTATGATCGTCAGGCAAACCGGAGTCCCCGACAACCACCACAAATCATTTCCTTCCTGATATCCACAATTAACCCCAACTCCCGACTCCCACGTGCTGCGACAGGAAACAGGACCACTTCGCGCCCACGAGACACCAGCCAACACGCACGCCATTATCGGGTGATGGACATTAACTGACCACCGGAAGCTACACCAGTAAAACAAGCGCCGCGGATGTCATCAACCTACGTCATGCGTCTGCGTCATTCTGGGCAATTCACGTCATACGTCGCTGTCGGTCGTGGGGGGAGGAGGGGAGAGAGGTCAAAATCTGCGGTTTTCTGGCTCTAAATCTAAGCCGAGAGGATCTGACGGAGGCTGTTTTTAGTTGTGTGGGTTCCGTTTAGGTTTCATCAAGGTCCGCCACACCCACAAACGGTCATATGGTACGGCAGAGGGCTGCTCGATGCCATGAGATATTTGATTTCACACTGGACTCTTACATCACGCGTCTGTGTGGCACAGGATGTTTATACTGACCCTGCACACACACACACACACACACACACACACACACACACACACACACACTTATACCTTTCACACACACAGACACACACACACACACACACACACACACACACACACACACACACACACACACACTTATACCTTTCACACACACACACACACACACACACACACACACACATACACACACACATATACCTTTCATACACGCGCGGGCACACACACATACACATATACATTTATACCAATCATACCACACACACACACACACACACACACACACACACACACACACACACACACTCCTCTTCCCATCACTTCCATTTCAACGTTTGTTCAAACATGCGTGCTGCAGAAACAAGGACAAAAATACACACATCTAACCAACAGTGTATGTCTCTCTCTCTCTGTCTGTGTGTGTGTGTGTGGTGTGTGTGTGTGTGTGTGTGTGTGTGTGTGTGTGTGTGTGTGCGTGCGTGCGTGTGTGCGTGCGAGTGTGTGTGTGTGTGTGTGTGTGTGTGTGTGTGTGTGTGTGTGTGTGTGTGTGTGTGTGTGTGTGTGTGTTGCGAGAGAGAGAGAGAGAGAGAGAGAGAGAGAGAGAGAGAGAGAGAGAGACAGAGAGAGACAGAGAGAGATTTAAATGACGGGAAAAAGCGGGATACGCACCAATGATTTATTTACATCCAGCCCTCAATAAAGTGAAATGCTTAAACAAAGAGCAGAGAAGGACAAGTGAGAGAGACAGACAGACAGAGACACAGAGAGGCAAACACAGAGAGAAATTCGGATGATTTATTCATGGTAAGACCACTGTCCCTCAAGAAAGGGTTATACATAGTACAGAAACACACACACACATACACAAAACCAATGAATACATCAACACAAAGAAATGAACAGGAGCATATTGATGTAATAACAGAACGCACCTGAGACGTTTTGTACACACAACGCTGCAGGTTCCCTGTAATGCTGACTTTTCTCCGTGCCAGTAATAGTACATTCAGGTAAAACTGGGAAGAATTTCTTCAATATTTGAGTGGTATATACTGCCCCCTCTTTCGGCAATGTTTACTTTTCTCGATGCCAGTTGTAGTAAGTACACTCTGACGAAACTGGTAAGAATATTTCACGTATTTGAGAGGTGTATATATACTGTTCTCTTCAAGGATTGAAAACAGGACAGTATAAAATGCATCGTCTTCATTTCCGTGTTTTTTTGTTTGTTTGTTTGTTTTTGGGGGGTTGCGAAAAAGGACTAATTAAATCTAGCCGAGTGTGCCTCTTGTAGAGATAGTGTTGAACAGCAATTTCCAAAACACCACCCATGAATCTAGTCAAGTTGAAATTCGGATGTTAGTCCAAATATTATTTTTCCCAGTTACAACGGGAGACAGACAGACACACAGAGACAGAGACAGAGACAGACAGACATACCCGACATACAGACATACAGACAGACACACAAACAGAGAGGGACACATAGAGAGAGGGAGAGAGAGTGAAAGAATGAGACACACACACACACACACACACACACACACACACACACACACACACACACACACACACACACCAGAGAGAGAGAGAGAGAGAGAGAGAGAGAGTTATCAAAAAGATCAAAGTCTCATACAAAAAGTGGGGGGAGGGAGACAGGGAGAGGGATGAAGGGCTGAGTAATATTAACACACAAGTTTTTGCAAACATGACTGGATGATTCACTATAGCAACATGAGAGAAAGCTAGTAATAAGACAGAGAGGGGTGGAAGGGAAGGATTGAGAGAGAGAGAAGACGAGAGGGGGGAGGAGAGGAGAGGGGGGGGGGAGAGAGAGAGAGAGAGAGAGGAGAGAGAGAGAGGAGAGAGAGACAGACAGACAGACAGACAGACACAGACAGACAGACAAACAGGCAGGCACGCAGGCAAGCGGAGACAAACAGAC
>JADBJO010004879.1:67500-72151 GCA_016801955.1 Conus betulinus
GTCGCCCCTCCACCACCCCGCCCTCGGCTGGCACGCCAGAGGTCAGTGGTGTGAGTCTCAAAGGTTCGACCCAAGGCTGATATTCTGGGGATCCTCTTTGCCTCTTTTTGACTCTCTTTGCCTTTCGCACCTCTTTCCTGTAAAATCAACTGTCTGTACCGGAGGACAGGAGGGAGTCACACAGGAGCTTCATGGGTTGCATCCCTTGGGTGGGATGTAGAACTTACCCATCGAATTCAGTCCGTTTATAAGCAAGATCTATCCACTCGCAGTGTAGGTCGTTTTATCTACACCTTCTACGTTACGTTTAAAGGAGTGGGGATGGTCTCTCTGGGGTTTTTGCAGTGGAGCACCCCATAAATCGGTATGGAATGGTCAGGCATGAGCTTGCTGGCATGATTTTTCATTTAAAATCTGCGCGAAATACTTTGATGGAAAGAAAAAGCATAATAGATCTCTTCTGGGGAAGAAAAAAATAAGGGAAGATAACCCCTGTTTTTTCCATTGCAAATAGCTGCAAACTGAGCTACGTTTCCTCAGTTAGGGTCAAACAAGTAGATTGAGAGAGTCATACACTGGATTTGAAGCACATGCCAGGATAACGATCAGGATATGGACTGTGTCAAGCACACCGTTTCACACCACTGTTTTTTGGCGTTTTCTCTTTCAGATTGAACCCGTAGAGCTGACTGAAGGGGCCAAATTGCTTTGGGCGTGCCCACCAGCAACATATGTTCTGTGAAAACGGCGGGGTTACTCACGCTGAACGCGAGCTCAAACACAGATTACCTCACTTGTAGATATCAGATCATTGATGTCCGAGTGCTAATCAATCTAAATCGTCTTTGCTAACATCGTCTACTGGAAATCTCTCTCTCTCTCTCTCTCTCTCTCTCTCTCTCTCTCTCTCTCTCTCTCTCTCTCTCTCTCTCTCTCTCTCCTGCTGACCCTCTCCCCCGTGTGTGTGTGTGTGTGTGTGTGTGTGTGTGTGTGTGTGTGTGTGTGTGTGTGTGTGTGTGTGTGTGTGTGTTGTGTGTGTGTGTGAGAGAGAGAGAGAGAGAGAGAGAGAGAGGGGGGGGAAATCACGTCTAGAACAAGGGTTTTTTGTTTGTTTTGTTTTGTTTAGATCAGAATTTTCAATTGTTTCCTACCAAGAGGAAGAGCAGATGATGGGAATCTTTTTTTCTTTACTTTGTATTACTAATTTCTATTATCAATGGACATAAGTTACGCATGCATTAATATAAGCTCTCTCTCTCTCTCTCTCTCTCTCTCTCTCTCTCTCCTCTCTCTCTCTCTCTCTCTAAGAGTGCTCGTCGTCGTCGGTGTGTCTTGACTGTCTTCTTTTCTGTCCACTTATGAATTTCTGTCGGAGGAGGTCTTTCACGTCGAGAACAAGTTATCAGGACACTACTTGTTTATTTACAATAATTATGGTTATTTCTTTTTCGGGATAAAAAAAAAACGGCAATACACACAAAACTGCACTACCTGTCTATACAGTCAGTGTCCGCAGGAGTATCAGCCTGCATACGCAGAAAGAAAGAAAGTTTCTTTTCACCCGTTCTGAACAAAGCTCCTGAAATAATTCGTATTACTACTAGCTTGTTTGTTTCTGTTTTGTTTTGCTTCGTTTTGTCTTGTTTTCAATTTCTTGAACCAAATGGCTTGTTTCTTTTTGTTTTGTTTTGTTTTCAATTTCTTGAGCCAAATGACTTTCTTGTTTGTACGTAATATTTTTTTTTAACAAATTAAGCTGCTTAGAAATACACACAGTTTCGCATGTTTTTTTTCAGCAATTTTGGAATCATTCGTTCCGCATTACATTATACAACCATTCGTTCAGATTAAAATAAAAAAAAAGAAAGAAAGAAAAAGAAAACAAAGAAAAAAGAAAGAAAGAAAACAGAAAAAAGAAAAGCAGAGGGGTGGGGGTAGACGAGAACGAAGAAAACGAACAATAAAGTAGTGACCCATACACACGCACGCACGCAAGAACGCAAGAACGCACGCACGCACGCAAACACACACACACACACACACACACACACACATACACACACACACACACACACACACACACACACACACACGTCTCCGCAGGCTTTCACACACGCACACATACATACGCACGCACGCATACCCACACACCATTAATACACATTATATATACATGCTCTATAGTTTGTTGAATCCTTAGCAATGTTAATTCAAAAATCAGTTTGCTTTTCCTTCTGTCTGTCTAAATCTGTGTACGTAAGACAGACAGACAGACAGAGAGAGAGAGTGTGTGTCAGACAGAGCGAGAGAGAGTGCGGGTGTGTGTGCATGTGTGTGTGTGTGTGTGTGTGTGTGTGTGTGTGTGTGTGTGTGTGTGTGCGCGCGCGCGCGCGCGCGCGCGTGAGTGTGTATGTGCGCGTATTTTGTTCCTAGGTTGTTGTTCGTTTGTTCATCATTTGTTTTCATTGTAATTCTTATAGATAGAGTTCGCTAAATAACCATTGCATAATGTTTCTAAAGTACTGAGAGCCTTGCCCCCCCCCCCCCCTCCCCTAACACCTGCCTCCCGGCCATCCCATCCCCAAGTCAGTTTTATTTGCAATTAGCCCACACCCACACAGCCACCTGCCGCTCCCAAGTTACAGTTCTCGATGAAGAGAGTCACGTCCCATTAGTCCGGGGCTCCTACGGGGAAAAAAAATCGTTCAGTCCCAGACCCGAATCTGCACGGGGTTGAAGCGGCGTTGATACAGTTGTTCCAGGTCATGATGGGTCCTGGGTATACAAGTTTCAAACCAAGTTCTTTTCATACAGACAGTGAGTGGTGTGACGACTGATCAGGCGTGCGTGGGGAAGCTCCTCCTTCTTGGACAAAGTTCGAAAGCTCCGTACAGGACATAAGCACACAGACGTAAGCGGGGGATCAACACACCGACACAACCAGGTTTGAAGAGAAAGAAAGAATTAAAAAAAAAAAAAAAAAATTTTAAAGGCCAAGGCATGACGCAATAGGCTGGAGAGGGCGGGTGACGCCAGTGCAAGGCACGTTGAACAGTGAAAAGGTTGTTTCGTGTTATCTGTCTTTTTCATCGGAGTGCCTGCCCGTTCTTTCAACTGTCTGTGTCTTACCTACTCGGCAAAGCAGTGGGACAGAGCTAGCTATAGATAAGTAAGTAGCGCCGCCAAAATGCATACACCAAGGACGTCAAATAAAATATGATCGACCACTGAGGCTCAACCACATGCGTTCTCTGAACTTTTATTGTCTGAAGGTACACACACACACACACACACACACACACACACACGCCGCTACACCCTCGCCTCCATTTTTTTCTCTTTATACGCGCAATGATGCAGTAAACATATGTATACACACTGACAAAACTGGAATGATGTGGTGGCGAGAACGGGAGATGGAGGGGAGAGAGGAGCAAGTGGGAGAAGTCTGTCCTTGCTTTGTACGGCTGTTAGGGGACAATGTAATTTGGGGAGGGAGGGGGGGGGGGGGGGGGGGGAGACGCGGCTGTTAAAACAGCCGGAAATAACTGTTTTCGAGCAATTACCCGCATAATGAGCACTTTCCTGAACCAACATCTGAACAATGATAAAAGGATGTCCCCCGTTTCCTCTCTCGCAAAAGTGAATTCAGTGACCAGCTCTCAGTCATGTTTTGCGCATCATGTTCAGAGATTCCACAGCAGACAAATGAGTAATGAATGGACTGGGAGAGTTACCTGATGCTAAAGGCGGAGCCACAGCTAATCTGGAGGCTTGAGGGGAACATGTCAGACGGCCAGGATACGGAGAGGGCAGGAAACGAAGTGGGGATTGAGCTGAGGGTGGGTTGGGCGAACGGGGGGGGGGGGGGGGTGGAGGGGGGTGTCAAAATCTCTCTCTCTCTCTCTCTCTCTTGAGTTACCAAATTATTCTCGAAGAAGTCTGTATACCCATCAAGTCACCATCAAAAAAACACACACGCACGCACGCACGCACGCACGCACACACACACACACACACACACACACACACACACACACACACTCCTTCGTATCTTTTCCCCCCGTTCCTCATCCCCAGCTTTGATATGATCTCCACAAATCGGTTGAGCTCCACACAGGATGACATGACTTCATACCCCACCCCCACACGCCACTTCCACCCCCCACACTAGCCCTGCCCTCGCCTCCACCAGTCCCCTCCCCCTCCCGCTTCTTTGATCCGGTCTAAGCAGGGGAAACAATGACCGTGGTCGGGGGTGTTAAAAGTCATCAGTCAGTGGCCCGTCCACACTGACCCCTTTGTATGTGGCTGGAGGCGGATGAAATACTGTAAGACGTGTCGGTCACCGACCCTCCCTCTGTAACAATAGCTACCCTTTGTAGCCTGCTTTTCTTCTTCTCCATCTTCTCTCTCTCTCTCTCTCTCTCCTCTCTCTCTCTCTCTCTCTCTCTCTCTCTCTCTCTCACTCCCTCCATATCACACACACACACACACACACACACAAACCGCAACATTTCACACCCGCTACCCCCCACCCACCCACCCACCACAGACACGAGCGCACGCTCTCACACTTAAGCTCGCACACATTCACACACACACGCACGCACGCAATACAGACTTCGATAAAACAGACATGAGTCAAACT
>JADBJO010004879.1:74369-121869 GCA_016801955.1 Conus betulinus
CCCGCCATTTTTCTTTCTTTCTTTCTTTCATTCTTTCTTTTCAACCCTATTCTCTGTTTCGACCAGGAAAGAAATCTGTGCGTCTGTGAAAATTAGTCTGTGTGAAACAATGGACGCGCAGTGCATCACGTTCCGTTTTAGTCACGGACAGGGAGTACTCGATAACCGTGAAACCACGACGGTGCGTGTTGTCAGGGGAAAAAAATATAACAATGAAAGAAGGGTTGGTATGTCCGGGAAAAATAAAGATTATAACAATAATAATGCTGGCGCATTATGGGAAATATGGTGCATCATGGAAAAGAATGATTATGAGAAAAAAAAAAATTGCAAAATAAGGATTAATTAAAGCGCAGGGGGGGGGGGGGGGGGGGGGGGGGGGGGGGGGGGGGCTCGCATCGTAGAAAATACGGGTTATGAAACAAAACTTGGCGCGCCATGGAATATAAAGATTAAAACAAACAAACGGGGGGGGGGGGGGGGGGGGGGGGGGGGGGGGAAAAGTTGCGGCAAAGAAAACAAAGTTTAAGGAACAAAAGTTGACGTGTTATGGAAAATAAGTGTAGAAAACAAAAGTTGGTGCGTCAGGGGGGAAAAATACACCCGAAATTATGAATGGGGTGTGTGTCATGCAAAACAAGGATTATCATATAAAGAGTTTGTGTGTCACGGAAAAAACAAGGATTATCATACAAAGAGTTTGTGTGTCATGGAAAACAAGGATCATCATACAAAGAGTTTGTGTGTCATGGAAAACAAGGATTATCATACAAAGAGTTTGTGCGTCACGGAAAACAAGGATTATCATACAAAGAGTTTGTGCGTCACGGAAAACAAGGATTATCATACAAAGAGTTTGTGCGTCACGGAAAACAAGGATTATCATACAAAGAGTTTGTGTGTCATGGAAAACAAGGATTATCACACAAAGAGTTTGTGTGTCATCGAAAACAAGGATTATCATACAAAGAGTTGTGTGTGTCATGGAAAAAAAAGGATTGTCATACAAAGAGTTGTGTGTCATGGAAAACAAGGATTATCATACAAAGAGTTGTGTGTCGTGGAACTGCAAGGATTATCATACAAACAGTTGTGTGTCACGGAAAACAAGGATTATCATACAAAGAGTTGTGTGTCATGGAAAACAAGGATTATCATACAAAGAGTTGTGTGTCACGGAAAACAAGGATTATCATACAAAGAGTTTGTGTGTCATGGAAAACAAGGATTACCATAGAAAGAGTTGTGTGTCGTGGAATGCAAGGATTATCATACATAGAGTTGTGTGTCGTGGAATTGCAAGGATTATCATACAAAGAGTTGTGTGTCATGGGAAAACAAGGATTATCATACAAAGAGTGTTGTGTGTCATGGAAAACAAGGATTATCGTACAAAGAGTTGTGTGTCGTGGAGAACAATGATTATCATACAAAGAGCTGTGTGTCGTGGGAACAAGGAATATGACACGAAGGATGGGTGTCATGCAATGCAAGGATCATGAAATAAATAAAACATGAAGCGTCATGAAAAATAATAATCACAATAGAAAGGACCGTGTGTGAAAAAAAAAAAAAAAAAGAAGGATTATAAACAACGGTTGAAGTGTTATGGAAAATAAGGATTATGATAAAAAAAAAAAAAAAAAAAAAAAAAAAAAAAAAGGTGCGCCATGGAATGGATTGTGAAACAAAAGTTCAAGTGTCATGGATAATGAGGATCATCATACAAAGGATAGAACACCAAGGGAAAATGAGGACTGAAACAAAAGCTGAACTGTCATTGATAACGATTATAATTCATAGAATGAAAAACACGGATTATAAAACAAAAGTTGAAGTGTCACGGAAAATAAGGATTGTAAATCTCAGCGTGGTGCATGACGGAAAACATGGACTATGACACAAAGGATGGCGCCTCATGGACAATGAGTATGATACGAGACTGGTACATCACCTGACATGGAGATTATAATACAAAGAGCGGTGCATCATGAAAAATGGGAGTTATAATACAAAGGGTTGGGCGTCATGGAAAACGGGGATCATAATACACAGACTGGGGCCGTCACGGCACATAGGATGACAATACAAAGATTGGTGCGACGTGGAACATGGAGACTCCGTAACCAAACCTGACGTATCATGGAAAATAAAGGAAATATGAAAGAAAGGATGGTGCACCATGGAAAAAGAAAAAAATACGGGAGAAAAGTTGACGTGTCATGGAATACAAGAATCATGATGCAAAAGGCGAAGCGTCACGAAGGGGGTTAAAAAAAAAAAAGGAAAGGATTAAGGCAGAAAAAATGAAGCATGGTTAAAAATAAGTATTATGATACAAGGCTTGGAGCGTCATGGACACCGAGGATGATGCAACAAAACTAAAGCGTCACAGAATGCAGGATTATAACACAAACGGCGGTGTCATGGAAAATAAGGACTACGAAGCTAACTTTGAAGCGCAATACAAAATAATTACTATGACGCAAAACCTGATGTGCGTCACGGAAAATATTGATTATCAAGCAGGAACTGATGTGTCTGAGAAAATCAGGATTATGATACAGCACGCGGTGCGTTACATGAAAGATGGATTAGGAATCCAACGTGGTGAATCGTGGAAAATACGGGAACATGAAACGAAGAGCTGTGTGCTGCATGACATCAGCAATACCAAACAAAGGGGGGTATGTCATGCAAAATACCAGTATCAAAAAACACATAGGTGTACATCACGGAAAATAAGGAATGAAATAAAGGGTGGTACGTCATAGAAAATAAGGACATGACAAGGGGGAGGGGGGGGGGGGGGTACATCACGGATAACATGGATTATGAAACAAAATGAGGATTGTTACAAAAGGTGGTGGATCTCACAAGATTAAGAAAAGAAAAGAGGACGATCTGTCGGGGGGGGGGGGGGGGGGGGGGGGGGGGGGGGGGCATCGAGGGAAAGAAATAAAAAAACTGGGAAACGGGCGACAAAAATACCGAGCAGCATTCTCTCTCTCTCTCTCTCGTTCACACTCACATACACACTTACACACACGTACGCACACACGCGCGCGCGCGCGTACACACACACACACACACACACACACACACACACACACATGCACACTTACGCGCGCGCGCGCGCACACACACACACACACACACACACACACACACACACACACACACACACATTCATTCACCCTCCTCTACTCTCCTCCTCCTCCCTAACATCTCTTCTTTCTTTACGGCCTTTCCCCCAACCCAAAGAGAGTACGTGGTACTTCTCCCTCTCACCTTCGCCAGGTAGGACGGGTGTGGGTGGGGTGGGGTGGGAGTGAGGTCTGTGTCAGTAACAGCAACGACATCGAACCGTCAGCTGACCCGACAGTAAACACTCACGATGATGACACAAACTAAAGTAGGTTTAGCCTCCCTTCTTCCCCTTCTGTCCCCCTCCCTTCCCCTTCCATCCCCTCCCTGCCCCCTACTTCTTCCATCCCTCCGCGACGCCGGTGGTGGGGCCATTGACCTAGTTGTTGATGTTTCTTCAGCAGACCTTGCCACCCCCAGGAACTTCAACACCGCGGCCCACCCGAGAAGGAAAACTAACTGTGAACCCTGCCACTGGGAAAGTCTTTTTGCGTGTGTGCGTGCACGCACGCCTGAAGACCATTGAGGACAGAAACACGTTTACTATCATGTGTGTGTGTGTGTGTGTGTGTGTGTGTGTGTGTGTGTGTGTGTGAGAGAGAGAGAGAGAGAGAGAGAGAGAGAGAGAGAGAGAGAGAGAGTGAGAGACAGACAGACAGACAGAGAGAGAGAGAGAGATTGGAGGGATCAACATTTCCGTTGCGTTGTTTGGCCATCTTTGATAGACGCACTTAGAAATTGTTGGCCCACTGGCTCGTCATGGGGTCTTTGAAAAGATGCACTTTGAATTTGTTAGCCTACTGGTTCGTTATGATTCTTGGTCAATTCTATATAGTACGTAATATATTCTTAAGCCGTATCGCAGGGATCAGCTGGCGTCAATAGTTCAAATGCCTATGCGGGGATGGCTCTTTAAGCACACCCCTACCTCCACATTCCCAGCCATTCTCTTTGTCTCTGGAGTGCTTGGATTGTTGTCTCAACTTCAGTGACTACCTTTGATTTAATTTTTTTTTTAATGAGTTTTGCTTTATTGTCCTGTTTTCTCCTGGACGAATTTAAATGAATCCACCCTTGAATTAGTTGCTGCCGCGTGACAAGCTGTTAATCAAACGTGCTCAAGCCCGGAATGATGATTGAGAATCTGATCATTCTGTTTTCATTTCAAAAGTAACAGTCGTCCTTGGCTGAAACAGTATTGAATGGGACAAAGACAAGCTGACTGATTCGAAGACATGCGGAGATTCCCTTTTTCAGCACCCTGTGATCGAGACGCAGACGAGTTTCTCAACCGAGAGAGAGAGAGAGAGAGAGAGAGAGCCCTTTTCGCGTCTCGCGTCGATGTGGCGAGAGAAAAGTAAGCGCGCGCGCGCGCGTGGGTTAGCCGTGACACAAACTTGCCGGTCTCGGCAAACGCTGCAGTCAGTCATTGCAAGACCCGCTGTTCACTTCGGCTGTTCTCTTCCCCAGCTTGTGTGTGACGTGGGATCCGTGTTAACATTTATTTTTAACTTCGCTCTCACAGTCCTCAATTTACTCTCAACCTGCTTGGGAGACGACTGGAAATCTGGTAACAGATAAATGCCAGTCAGTACACAAAACGAAGGTACGTGAAGTGTTCAATGTGGTTACCAGGCTTTGTGTGTCGCCACAAATTTTGATCGCTACTTGCCTAACAGATCGTCGGATGTGAAATGGCAGCCTGGGTGAGCAGACGATCGTGTCGTTAGGGTCTCACTCTGTGTGTGTTGTGTTTGTGTGCGCGCAATGCTTCGTAAACGCTGAGTTACTACTACCGGTAGCGTGTTATTTTCAAGCTGTGTTTCCATTAGGCCTAGGATCAGATCGAACAAGACGGAATAGGATCAGAGGGAACGTTTCAAGGGGTTTGGGTACCATACATGCCTTATCAACTGCAGACCTAAGCTGTCAAAAACGTCTACCCCTTTACTGTTTACCTACTACATAGTACTACTACTTTAACCGTTGGTGAAGAATTACAGACCCAGTATGATGAGCAGATCTGTCGATTGTTTCAGCCATGTAGTACTTTTGAGTATTGTCTTTTTTAAAAATACGAAACATGTAAGCGATCACATTCTTTACGCGTAATATTCACAACTTAGCATTTCTCATATGGATGAGGACGCGTAAATCCTTTCCTATGCACTAAACAGTTTAATGGATTAGTCCCACTGTAACATTTCTTTATAAATAAACTGATTTTTCCCCCCCCCCTCCCCATCCGACCATGCCTTTCCCAAATTCGCCTTCACCCCTTCCTCCCCTGCCTCCCATGCATCCTTTGTTGAAAGTGAAACAGGCACGGTGGCAACTCGTCCCATGGACAGAATTTACCCTGCCCTTTTCCAGTTCGCTCACTGGCTGGAACTATGTGACATATATTCCGTATGCACATACAAGAATTAGTAGGCGATTTTGCAGTTATGTTCCGAAGGTTTCCATTCTTATCCTCTTATGCCCCCTCCCCCTTCCCAACTTACCTCCTCAAATCAGAAGAAGAATGCTTTGATCATGCATGATAATGGCTGTCAGTGTGGTGAAAAACTATGTAATTCATGAGAAGAACATTTAACAGTTTTGGGTATTAAGAAGAAAAAAAATGTCATTCACATTCTAATACGTGTATCAGCGTATTAGGAAATCCTGCTCACAAAAAGGTATGATTTACTTTGTCATCAGTCTTAATACAAGTATTCATCTTATGACAAAGACAGCTGCATTAACATTTGTTTACATTAATGATTATCAATTTCATACTTCAAAGTTTGTGTTCATGTTGCTGTATTTCTGTTTTCCTAAAGTACAGGTAAAACTAAGCATTACATTACCAATGAAATCTAACTGACAGGTGGTTTTCATCATAATAGTATCATTTTATTGTGATTATCATGATGGTTTCAGTATCATCATTTTTGTTATTCAGTAGTAGTGATGCAAATTCTGCTTCTGATTTTCCAGTTCCGCAGCTGAAATACACACACTCTCTCTCTCTCTCTCTCTCTCTCTCTCTCTCACACTCTCAACACACAACAGAATATATGTATGTCATGCGGAGAGTGTGTCCACTTATCAGAGTAACACTATCAGATGGTGGGTTACTGGCAGGTCTTGTCAAGACACATTGATCACCAGAAGGCTGTGTAATCACAAAAGAAATGTGTGGAGTCTTGTACATCTTTTAAAGAGGACTAGACTCAGAAAACACATTAAACTTGTGTACATCTTCCATTCATCCCCCTTCTTTCACATCCTTTGACACACTCAGCTATTTGTGATAGGCTTAGTCCATGATGGGTTTGTCTGTACTCTGAAGTGTTTGGTGACCCCCCATCCCTGTTCATTCCAAGGATCCCTGCAGAGTGCTCAACCTGAATCAAAAATGTATGTCGTTCTGTATGCCACTGTAGCCTTGTCTGTATATCCCCCACCCACCCCCTCCTTCCCGCTTCCTCCCCCACTCCAACTCCCATCCCCATCCCCACAGGTAATAGAATGCCCACCTCTCCTCCCACCCCTAACTCTCCCTCAGCGTGCACACACACACACACACACACGCACACACACACACACACACACACACACACACACACACACACCAATGTGTGACAGCTTTAAAACGCGATGGCGTTCATTATAGTTTCCGAGGCAAGGAGACCTCTTGTCTCGGGGAGTTCTTGAATCTTGGGGTAACCCACTTGTGTCAAAACAAAGCCGTGCTGGGTCGTCGTGGGGAAGAAGCGACGGTGACGTCACACCAAGGTGAAAGCCAAGCCTGACAACTTGCCGGAAATTGCCCTGACATCAGCCCCTACCCCTCATCCCCCACCCGCACCCCCTCTCTCCAGTCCTCTCCTCTGTTGTACTCGTGAGAGGACGTCACCTCTCCTGTCTTTCATTCTTACTCCCCACCCCCCCCACCCCCCCCCTTCCCTCCCCTGTACACCCCCACACACGTCCCCCCACCCTCCGTGTCTTGGTCAACACAGGTTGACACGCTCCGCCGTGCGAGCAGCGAGCGCTTCCTTTCGCTCCTAATCTCATCTTGCTCCTTGGTGACACGCTTGAGCGACACTTCTCAAAGCTTTACGGTGTCTGAAAACAGGGGTAGAGGGCTTTTGTGGCAAACGACACTCGACGGACCAGTCTCGGCGCACTCCAACATCGTGTATCATTGCCCTACATGGTCTGTGGAAGAGAGGGGGTGGGGAAAATGACACTGAGGTTACTCCTCTGCACAATGTCGTGACACGCGGACTTACGTAATTCTCATTGTGTAACGTTCGTCTTGCATCGTGTACAACGATTGTCTTTTTAGCAGTCATCATCAGTGTAATGAAATTATTATCGTGTCAAATCGGCCACGAGCGAAACTGCATGTAGACATGTGTGTTAAAACATAAGAACAGCTTCCCCATTTGTTCAGGCAAATATTCTGATGACTTGCGTATGCTGACATGAAGACGTGTATGAAACTTGGTGTGCTTTGAAGGGTTCAACAGCACATTAAACCACCCTTAAAGTGTTTTCGTTAGGCTGTGTACACCACCATTTTACAGTTTTGGTATGTTTGTAATTATGAACATCGTAATATTACTAATAAGGAAGAAAGAACAGAATAATTAGTCGGGTAGCCGAGTTTAAAGTCAGCAAGGGCGGGGGGGGTGGGGGGGGGAGGGGGATTCGGTTTTGCGCGCATGACTGTACATTCGAGTGCGACATTACCCCTGTAGCGGGTCAGAGGTGAGGAGAAAATACGACGCAACAGCTCATGAGAAAAACAAAACAGATGGGGACCGAAAGTCTGCGTGGGAGTGGTTGAGTTACACCGTCATGTTCATGCAGCTGGCGGCATTGGCATATAGTTTTGCTAGGTCGTCATAGGTGATCAGTCCAAATGGGGAAGGCACAGTTCCTGTTTTGCCCGTAACGTCTCTCTCTCTCTCTCTCTCTCTCTCTCTCTCTCTCTGAGAACTGTTTTTTCCTTGTTCATTCTCTTGTCAGAAGAATAAACATATTCCCATAAACACAGTATTCAAACAACGGTAAATGGTTCCCCCCGGGGGAAACAAAGGCAGGGAACTGATTCAACATATTAACAGCAGCTACATTTTTTTTTTTTTTATAAGCCATTTTGGTATAGAAGGTGAGGTCTCCCCATAATGATTTTTTTCTCATACCCTAGGGCAGCTAGGGTCTCCGTCACACTTGAACTGATAAAGCACGTACCCCGTGCGGGACTCTTAGACTTGGGAGTTTGACCTTGGGGCAGGCGGGTACGTAGGTTGGAATAGCAAGTGTGGGAGTGTGGGGCGGGTTGTGGGGCGGGGTGAGACGGAAAGGAGGGGAAGGGGGTGGTACGAATCTGCATTAGCAATGGCACTGCAGTTTCTCTTGGCTACTACGGTTAAAAACAGTTTCTTATTTCAGAAACAAACATGACTACACACACACACACACACACGCGCGCGCGCGCGCGCGCGCGCCTTCCCAAAATGTTTTTAAAAGTTTCAACCAGGTAAACTCCTTCAAGCATGAACTAGTTTGTTCATTCCCCCTCCCTTCTCCCACCCCCATTAAGAACATGTGGGAACAGTACCCAGCAAGCAAGACCGTCAATCAGTATTGACCTCAAATCGAAAACGTCGCAGCATTTGTAAGCGTCATTACCAAATTTAGTTACCAGGGGGTGGATGATAGGGGAGGAGGAGCCTTCGCACTTTAAAAAAAAAAAAAAAAGGAAAAAGAAAAAAAAAAAAAAACGTCCACACGCCTAAAAATGCCCACACGCCTACTGAACATCGCATTAAGACCAGGAAACTTACAAGTCCTTGAGTTGAGGTTATGCTGTTTATAGCCTAGCCAACCTCGGTCACAGGATTAATAGTCATCATCATCATTAATGTTAATGACCAGGTAAAAGCACTTTCACATTCTGAAGAACTGACTCGAGATAGAACAAGTCGATAAGCAGTTATATGATTCATTAAGGAGTTGCCGTCAAGATGACGTACTGACAGAGATAGAGAGAAGGAGGGGGGGGGGGGGGGGGGGGGGGGGGGGGGAAATTGATGAAACGCGCCAAGTCAGCTGTGTCGGGAAAAACTATTCGTTTCAGTTTAACAAAGGTCAGCGAGTTGCTGACTTGTCAAGGAAGACCCCCAGGCGAGCGCCATTGTTCCTTTTCCACAATGGGGTCGTGTATCATGCAAAGTCAGCCGTGAACTTTGACTGACAGCTCACGCCAAGTTATCGCACACTTGACTTCAGCACTCTTGACGTTCAGTTCCCCACCACCAACGTGGATCCCACCAGCCTTGGACATCGATCTTCCTGTTATTTGTGCACGTAGAATTTACAGCTGGTAGTATGCGTAGTCCTGGCGAGCGAGAGAGAGAGAGAGAGAGGGGGAGAGGGGGGGGGGGGGGTGCAACTACTCTTCACAAAACGCGGAACAGGTTTTAACAGTCCACACCTCATTCGGTCCGTGTCATCAATGATATGCACAGAGGGAAATACCCGTGTAAATGCAGCGAGCTGTCCACTAGTAAAGTCACAGACCCGCATTCTTAGAAACTGGTACCCGCGAGTGTGTCTTTTCGGTTTGAGGACATCTCGGGGTATAGTCCGAGTTAAAGTACAGGATATCGGCCATCTAAGATTATGATGAGCCCTTTATAATGGTTTGGTCGTCTCACCAACAGGACGATCTTCCCACTAAGATTTATGTGAAACGGCGTGGGACATCGGTAATACAAGAAAGCGCGAATGTTAGTTTACTGTTACGGTTTCAATGTCTTTATCAATGTATCCTTTGTATACTCATCCATACTACATTACTAACGATACTTTATCGGCTGCTCTCATGATGTCAAGCTTGTGTCGTATGCAAATGTAGTGTCGGTTAACACACACACACACACACACACACACAACACGAGAAGGTAAGAATCGTCAGTTGAAGAGATGGAGGTTTGTGTCTGGCTGTGTGTGTGTGTGTGTGTGTGTGTGTGTTCACGCGCCGTGGCGGGCGTGTGTGCGAGGAAAGCGCTACAGTGATTCGCACACACCATTTGTTCTACTCATGAACAGTAGGTGAAGCCGACTTGGAAGGCATGAAAGATGTCCACACGAACGAACGATGTCGGCGCGTGCGCTCGCTAATGATGCCAGATTTAGACATGTCAAAAAAGAACAGAGGAAAAAAACTTCCGAGACCTCCCAAGAACTTTCAGCCTCATGTTCTACCCGGACCCAGTACACGTGTTAAAAAGCGCTTCATAAGAGGGTAAAAAGAAAAGAAAATTGAAAAAAAAAAAAAAAAAAAAAAAACGTTCCCATTTTGCCGCCTCCGTTGGCCTTGGTCTACAAACAGGGGGGAGTAGTAGTTCATCATATAAGCTGTGCCCCGATGGCTGCTAAAATCAATAACGGAGGACTAGAAGTGCGTCATATGTCCTCCGTGGAGAGACTGTTTTATGCTACAACATTCACTCTATGCATATCTCCCACCATTGGTAGGCAGGATTATCACCGTGATACTAGCTCAAGATGAGGAATGACTTAAGTAGTAGCTTGTTTTACCAGACAGGCATGTTAATAATCATGACGAAAGTGTTCTTTCTCTATATATATAGAAACCATGGCAGTTGAAGGCGCGCGCACGCCTGTGTTTGTGTGTGTGTGTGTGTAAGGGAAAGAAAGGGAAGGGGAGGAAGAGGGAAGGGGGGGAATCCCGGGCCAACCGTGAGCTGGTCCAAGTTAGGTCAGCACTGAGCTTTCGAAGTGGTAATTGACTCGCCGCGAACGAACTACGCTAACAATTCAACAGCAGCGTTTGAAGTCGTAATTGACTGGCAGTTAATGGGTCACGCTAACAAACCAAACTACCTCCTCCACTCGGCGGAAATCAGGGTTTTTGTCGGTTGCGTACAGTTTTTCCCAGACAGATCTATGTAAGTTTGCAGTTGCCACTTGTTCTGCCTTGTTTTTAGTATATTCAGCCAGGTTGAAAAAGAAAGAAAGAAAACTGATTCACGTTCATAGCCTGATTCCTGAGTAATCTCTTAAGACATACAACCCCGGAGATCCTTTCCCAGGCCCACGAATGATTCAAGTGATTACAGAGGACACGTCAGCAAGTTCCCTCAGGCTCTTACTTAACGAAGATGCACAGTTGATCACAAGCAAGCATCTCACTCGTCAGACTGCCCTAGCCGGGGTTCACAACTGATAGGGTTAATTGCCAGGTTCACAAGTAATAGGCGTAATTGCCGAGAGTATCTTATCAGATTTCACTAATGATAAGGTGATTGCCTCAGACAAAGAAAAGTAACCATACCATGGTTCAGTTTCAGTTTGATCAAGAAGGCTTCACTTGCTTGCGGACTAGTCCCTACCCTACTGTACACATCTGTTCCTCACCCATGAGGCCCACAGTCAGCAGGGGGTTACAGCCATGTTTTACACCTGATATACAGAGGATCGTTTACCAGCCTCTTTGGTTGATACAAGTAATAAACCCTTGCCTGCAGTTCTACTCACCTACCCCTCCTCCCTCCCCCCTCTCTCTCTCTCTCTCTCTCTCTCTCTCTCGTTCACTCGTCTTCACACGCTTCTCTCTCTCTCTCTCTCTCTCTCTCTTCCCCCCCCCCCCCCCCTGCCTGCAGTCCTACTTCCCTAGCCCTCTTTCTCCTCTCCGTCTCTCTCTCTCTCTCTCTCTCTCTCTGTTCGCAGACTTATTTTGGGAAAGAAAAAGAAGAGAGACAAAAATGAAAAAAAAAAAAGCGCTCTTTTTTCTTCAGTGTAAAGAATGCACACGCAGGTAAACGCCAGAGTGCTCTGTTAGCGTCTGGCAGCAAAGGACAAAGACAGCACTTGCCTCATTATACCTGCTGATCAGCAGGGGCCCATTAGCGCTGCGACGAGGACAGGGGGGTCGTCTCTGTAATTATGTCCCTCACAGTTGAAGATTAATACTACCCATTAGCACGTTAATCTGCAAGCTCGTCTCTCTTGCCTCACCAGAACGATACAGGCAATGTGCCCTACAGTGCAGTGACGCATTGTATGCAACAGAAAGAAGGGGGAAAAATGGCAGCAGTGTTCCTTTGACTTCCTCACAGAACTGGGTCATGCACGGGATAGGGAGCAGGTTAGTTTTCTACAATTATATTTTGTAAATGTTCAGTTATTTCGCCACATGCACAGAGGGACATACTACACTGCTGAAGTCATTCGACGCCGGCGTGGGGTACACATCGTCCCATCTCAAAGATCCATTGTCTTTTAAGGCTGCTGCCATCGAGCTCACTTGTTGATACTTCAATAACTGACGAAGCGATGAAGAAACTGCTGTTAGTCACTTCCAGTGCGTTTCGAGGAGGTCAGGACTCTGTCCCCTCCTCCCCCACCACCATTATCGATTCCCTAATTCAACGTTTATGGCAGGAAGATTTTGTTTTGTCATACTACCCATTAGCACGTTAATCTGCAAGCTCGTCTCTCTTGCCTCACCAGAACGATACAGGCAATGTGCCCTACAGTGCAGTGACGCATTGTATGCAACAGAAAGAAGGGGGAAAAAAATGGCAGCAGTGTTCCTTTGACTTCCTCACAGAACTGGGTCATGCACGGGATAGGGAGCAGGTTAGTTTTCTACAATTATATTTTTGTAAATGTTCAGTTATTTCGCCACATGCACAGAGGACATACTACACTGCTGAAGTCATTCGACGCCGGCGTGGGTACACATCGTCCCATCTCAAAGATCCATTGTCTTTTAAGGCTGCTGCCATCGAGCTCACTTGTTGATACTTCAATAACTGACGAAGCGATGAAGAAAACTGCTGTTAGTCACTTCCAGTGAATCGTTTCGGGTTCTTTTTTTTAACAGGTCACGCGACTCTGACTCCCCCATACCCGCCCCTCTCCCCCCCCCCACCCTCCCCCACCACCACTTTCGCCCCCTACCCTCGATTCATAAAATCACGTAATTTCAACGTTTATGGCAGGACACATTTTTGTTTTGTCTTGTTCTGTTCTGTTCTGTTAAAACTGTGGCACGACTCCCATTTCTCCCCTTCGATTCGCTGCGAAGTGTATACCTATGGACGGCGACTAGGGAAGGTAGTCGCGGTTGCATGTTGACATGCTCCAGCGCTGCAGTGGTTTTTTAGCCCCCACACGGGAGGTGCTTGAAGAACACGCGACCGGCAGGTGAACGGAACAGGGTGACACAAAGTGATGTTTGAACGAACTCGACAGGAAATGACAGTAGTAGTTTGAGGAAGATTTTGGAGTGTCATCATTTAAATTTAGGGAAAAAAAAAAAAAAAAAAAAAAACCCGCAACCTTCCCTCCTTCCCCTCCAAAAACGTTGTGAAAGCAGAGTCTGTACATTAAAATTGTACACGTTACTCGTCAGGCCTCAAGTTCCGCTGAAGGGAAGGGTTTTACCACGATCGGTGCATCTCTGCTGTTTGTCATCGGGAGGTCACACCGTCAGTCAGTGCCTGCTTGTGTTGTCATCGGGAGGTCACACCGTCAGTCAACGCCTGCTTTGTTTTGTCATCGGGAGGTCACACCGTCAGTCAACGCCTGCTTGTTTTGTCATCGGGAGGTCACACCGTCAGTCAACGCCTGCTTGAAAGTCATCGGGAGGTCACACCGTCAGTCAGTGCCTGCTTGTGTTGTCATCGGGAGGTCACACCGTCAGTCAACGCCTGCTTGTGTTGTCATCGGGAGGTCACACCGTCAGTCAGTGCCTGCTTGTTTTGTCATCGGGAGGTCACACCGTCAGTCAGTGCCTGCTTGTTTTGTCATCGGGGAGGTCACACCGTCAGTCAGTGCCTGCTTGTGTTGTCATCGGGAGGTCACACCGTCAGTCAGTGCCTGCTTGTGTTGTCATCGGGAGGTCACACCGTCAGTCAACGCCTGCTTGTGTTGTCATCGGGAGGTCACACCGTCAGTCAGTGCCTGCTTGTTTGTCATCGGGAGGTCACACCGTCAGTCAGTGCCTGCTTGTGTTGTCATCGGGAGGTCACACCGTCAGTCAACGCCTGCTTGTGTTGTCATCGGGAGGTCACACCGTCAGTCAGTGCCTGCTTGTGTTGTCATCGGGAGGTCACACCGTCAGTCAACGCCTGCTTGTGTTGTCATCGGGAGGTCACACCGTCAGTCAGTGCCTGCTTGTGTTGTCATCGGGAGGTCACACCGTCAGTCAACGCCTGCTTGTGTTGTCATCGGGAGGTCACACCGTCAGTCAGTGCCTGCTTGTGTTGTCATCGGGAGGTCACACCGTCAGTCAACGCCTGCTTGTGTTGTCATCGGGAGGTCACACCGTCAGTCAGTGCCTGCTTGTGTTGTCATCGGGAGGTCACACCGTCAGTCAACGCCTGCTTGTGTTGTCATCGGGAGGTCACACACCGTCAGTCAGTGCCTGCTTGAAAGTCGCGTTGCACAGGCAATGAAAATGTGCTGAAATCTGCAGGTGAACGCTGAAGTGCAGTCTAGGAACATCAGCGTCGACAATTTGATCTTTTTACGTTTTTGTGCATTAGAAATTACTCTGTCATCAACCATGAAGTCCGATATATTTCTTTTAATTTATTTCCAGTGTTCATTTGCGTCCAGTTCGCGCAAGCGTAGGAGTATTGAGGATCTCTCTCTCTCTCTCTCTCTCTCTCTCTCTCTCTCTCTCTCTCGCACGCACACACACACACACACACACACACACACACACACATATTTCAAGGCTGATTTTCCTATGCCACACAGCATATTGACCGAAATATCTCAACAAACAAAAGAAAACAAAAAGCTTGCAAATTCCACGATAATGAAATTTCCTCGGTCCAATTTTCGCACAAAAAAAGGAGAGGGGGGGGGGGGGGGGGGGGGGGGGGGGGGGAGAAAGATAATTTAAACGAGCATGAACGAATTCCAGTATTGCTTAGGTTTGTGTTTTTTGTTTGTATTTTTCATGCAGTTATTCATCAGACTGGGAGAGGTGTGCAAATGTATGCCAGAACCGGGTGCTCTTCTTTTTCATTTTTTTTTTTTCACATTATTTATTTTTTTAGACGAGCAAAATGGACGTGGGTACAGATTTGATAACCCTAAAATATAAGAGCATCCTACATTACAGCCGTTTCGTGAAGAAAAAAAAAAAACGGCAGGAAAATATCGCCCCTGCTTCAGACATTTTTCGCTCTGCCTCAAATCATCAGGATCCGGGCTACCACTGAAATGCTCGGCACTACCCAACAATCCCTCTATTTTCGCGGTTGGGATTCCAATACACGGGCAGTAATGGCTGCGGTTATTATGGTGATTGCCTGGGATCGCCTGGTTGGGGGGAAGGGGGCCTGTCATGGGGGACAGCTGCAGTTATTCCCCTCCTGATTGCTCTTTTATTTGTGTCTAAGTACCGTGCGAGTGATGGACCTCCCGTGAGCGTGATAGCCGAGCAATGCTGTCCCCCCTGCTGTCCAGAAATCGAAGAAACTGAAGAGGTTGGTGGTCACTCGCGTGTGATCGATCATTGTAGTGACGCTCCGTGAAGTGCAACTTAAGTATCTAGAGATTGCTATGGGAATGGGGGTTTGTCTTTTTTGTGCTCTCTCTCTCTCTCTCTCTCTCTCTCTCTCTCTCTCTCTCTCTCTCAAGGACAGATAGGAAGAACAGGCTCTGCCTAAATTCTCAATCCGTGGTCGAATAAAGGTTTTCTGAGTTTCTAACGAAATCCATTCTTCTGCCAACTTGTTAGGTAACTCTGTTTGAGAATACGGTAGTTCAGTGGCTGCATTTCCATAATGCGTGTTTTGTATTGCTTGATATAGTGATTGTCTTCCGCTTCAATACGAGAGATGGACAAAGTATTTGTTAGGAAATCAGTTGAACACTGAGTAAGAAAACACACGCTCTCGCTCTCTCTCTCTCTCTCTCTCTCTCTCTCTCTGACATCACAGATATGGGGGGCGGGGGGGGGAGCGAGAGAGAATTATGTGTGGAGGGGACCGGGAAAGGGAAGAGGATGGAGGGAAGGGTAAAGGTAGAATGGGGGGGGGGGGGGGGGGGGGGGGGCGTCAAGAAAAGGACGGCATAGCAACAGGGGTAACGGAAGCAGCCGTGGTGGTGGCGTGCTGCTGACATGCCTGGGCTTATAAAGAGGTCTGCATGTGTCTCTGACGGTTTCTCGCTTGCATGCGTTTGCAGTGCGCGCGCGCGCGTGCGTGTGTGTGTGTGTGTGTGTGTGTGTGCCCCATTGAGGAATAACTCTTAAGAACATGCCGTCCTCTGCGCGCCGCTGAATGGGACTTGAACGCCCGGTAAAATGCCCTATCTTCTCAAGCTGAAAGGTCAAGAGCAGACTTGTGACCACTGATAAGTCCGTCCCTTCCTAGGGTCCTACCGTGAATAAGAAATAACTGTTGAGTATGATTTGGTCGGGAAAAAAATGACTGGAATTGGAGACAGGGGAAGTGTGTGCGTGTGCGTGAGTGCGCGCGCGCGCGCGTGTGTGTGTGTGTGTGTGTGTGTGTGTGTGTTCATGGTGACGTTTTACCCCAGCAAAAGTAAGCGAATAACATGAGCAATGTGCATTGTAATCTTGTTGACTAACCTAATGACAAGATATTCACATGTCATGGTTATGGTTGTGAATACGTTAAAAGTGGACAGATCTCCTGCCTTTATGCCATTTCTCCCTCCCTTCCATGTTCCTCCCCCACCCACCCCCTCCCCTTTGTTTCCTCTCTTCCTGCCCTCCTCCTTCCCCCAATCTCCCACGAACAATACATCCAGCACGCAGCAGCGGACAAGGGGGACAGGGCACAGAGCGTGCTTATGACGTCTGTGTGCGACCGTTTGTCACATTAAGAAGACGTAGCGTCGTCGTCATTGTCTGGGGTATTGATCGCGCGCCCGCCTTGTTCGATAGTCACTGGCCACCGTCGCCGGAGGGCCTGGGACTATGGCCATCAATCAACAACAGCACTCACACAGTGCTCAGCCAGTCCAGCCACACCGACATCGCTCACGACCTCGCATTGGCAAGGAAACCGGCGAACATGGCTCGCTCACTGTGGTCGGTCAGTAGCTAGGCTGTGCGGATGCGGCGGGAAAAACAACCGTTGTGACGCTTTGAAGATCTGTTCAGCGCTGCACGTGGTGTGTGCGAGTTGTATTGATTGATCGACTCGTTTGTTTACTTGTCTGAACGAAGGTAGTTTCGTTCACAAACGAACACGTCCCGCAGTCGTCAACAGTTGAAGTGATCGGGAGGATGGAGAAGACCAGTTTCGAGGTCAGTGTATTGTTTGTAACGCAAGCTTATAGCCCCTTGCTTAATAACATCATCACCAGAAGTGTTGCGAAATCTCTTCTGACAGGTAAAAAGTGTTAGACGCTGAACTTGGCGCACACAAGAATGGCAGTGTTGATGACGTGCAGTGGCGCAAGCTGCATTTTGAGACCGCTGCTCATTACGCTGTGAAGCATGGTGCGCGAGGAATGCTGGTGACGTTGTTCGAAAGATGAATGTCAAAACGTTCCAGTGGTCGTCCTCAATCCAGTCGTTTGCGCGTATTGTCGGTGTTTTTATCGGTCTCCATTCTGACATCGTCAGATAACTGATAAAGAAGTGTCGGTGATAGGCTTGCTGATCTCCTATAGTATGCGCCTGAGGCTGTCTCTCTCCATCGAGTACGTGTCTGTTGGACTGGCGACTGGATTTCATACACGGATGTGCTTGCTGGGTTACTGCTGTTGTATGAAATGTAAAGGTTTTCGACTGACCAGCGCCACGCGTGAGAGACAGGAGTTCAGGGTAAGGGGCGGGGGGGGGGGGGGGGGGGGATTAGTGGAGGGTGCATATGGTATGGTGGTTACTTGGCTTGCTGTAAACTACGGCTCTACTGTAAACGCAGCACGAAGGAAGAAAAATCTCTCTCTCTCTCTCTCTCTCTCTCTCACACACACACACACAGCACACTCACACGCACGCACTCGCGCGTGCGCGCGCGCACATGCACCCCCCCCCCCCCCCTCTCGCTCACACACACACAACAGCCAAGCCAAGTTAAGCCTGAGTAGATAAATGGCTTTTTTTTTCGTTGATAAGATAAAACATCATATATCATCTCCCTTTGTTTCTGTAACTTTAATACACGTCATATGCTGTAGATCTTGATATTCTTTCTACTTCATTAAGAATGCCTTCGTTTGTTTATTAAAGAAATTGAGACGGGGGGAGATCCAGAACCCAACCACTCCCCTTTCTCGGATACGCCACAGTTCAAACATTCTCGCGCGCGCGCGCGCGCGCACACACACACACACACACACACACACTCTGTCTGTCTCTCTCTCTCTCTCTCTCTCTCTCTCTCTCTCTCTCTCTACTGAATGATTCAAGTCGAGGGGTTGAAAAAAAAAAGGAGAGGGCGGTGGGTAAAAAGGAGAGGGACAAGCAGTTTGTGAGTGCCGTGAATCAGGCTGCACCGGCGATATCCTGTGGAGGAGTAGCACTTCAAACTCGCAGAAGCAAACACAAGGGCGGGGGATGTAAGAAAGAAGGGGGGGGGGGGGGGGGGGGGGGGGAGGAGAAAACTAGGTCATGCGGCACGAGCTACATGGCAACTGTCCCCCCCCCCCCCCCCCCCCCCCCCCCAAACCATCACTGAATCGGATGCAAAACACGGCTGTGCGAGATTTTTTTCTTCCCATTTCATTCCAAACCTCCCTACCCCAACCCCCCTCCCCCGCATTCCCAGTGGTTCGTTCTCTTTCAGTCTTTCACTCCCACGTTCCGTTACATCCCTCAAGGCCCCAGAAAGCAAAACGGACTCCCTTTCTTTCCTCCTCCTTCTCCTCTCTTTGTACCACACTGGCAACCGCAGTGGAAGACGTTACTGTCGGTGCTGACAGAGGGTTTATGTCCTACCTGCGCTGTCAGCGCGCTGACGGACGTTGAAGATAAACGTGATAATTACGTGTGTGTGAAACATTTTACTTGCGGCATCAAGTGCTCGAGTGATTAGAAGGTGCTTAGGCTACTCGTAGTCTCCAATTCAATCTCACTCCACTGGTTTTTTTTTTGTTGTTTTTTTTTCCGTGCCTATGTTAATCATTGATACTACGCATACTTTCTCGCGGAGGTTAGGTTTTTCAGGTGCTTCTGTTGGTTCGCTTGTCCCAGCATCAGTAAAACCATTGCAGAAATGCCTTGATTTGAAAGCAGATTGATGAAATGTGACCCAAAGACGAACGCATCAATCTCTAGTGCCACGCGGATCCGAACCAGAGGGTGGATCCCGAGTCCGTTTGACCGTGACTGATGTCTGCGCTCTCCTGAGTGCCGTGCCCTTCCAGGCTTTAATTATTGATTCTTTCGTGGAAGATAACGAAGAGACGTTAGTAGGGAAACATACAGAAATCTATTAGGTCTAGTGTCTACAATTGATCCATGTCGGACCGTTGAGACGGGTTTGCGGAGTAACTAGCAGAAGAGAATGGTGAAAACCTACTTTAATTATTGAAGTAGGTGGATCTGGGTATGTCTGATCTCTATATTTCGCTTGTGATGAAAAGAGAGAAAGAGAGAGAGAGAGAGAGAGAGAGGGGGGGGGAAGCAAACATTAGAAGCACAGCCTACAAGAGGACTCCGGGTTCTCATTTCCGGTTCTGAGCTTTCTCTGTGGAGAGAACCTGATCCATGTATCGAAAGGAAAACCTTGGATTTCAGCCGCACGTGGAATCCCTTCCAGACACGGACGGTACATAAATTTGGATCAGACCCGGCAAGGTCTCGGGCAACGGCAATCCTCTTCGGAGTAGCCGCCGTCCATTACCACGTATTAAGGAAATGAAGCGGGCAAGGAACCGGCAGAATCATTTGGTCCTGGCAGTTCCCGTGGGACTGTGAGACGGTTTCTTTTGCTTTCTCTTGTCATTAATCATGCTGACTGACTGGCCCCCGAGAAGATCAAAGGATTTTCAGCTTGCTGATTGCAGACTTCCATTCATTCATTCTGTACTGGGTAAGACCAAGGCATGGTTTTAGGCCTTGTGTAGTACGAACTGAATTGTGTGTGTGTGTATATATATATATATAGAGAGAGAGAGAGAGAGAGAGAGAGAGAGAGAGAGAGAGAGAGAGAGTCGTGTACGTTATTTCTTTCATTAAATAGAAGGACATATTCTGACAGTTTTGATGCTTATGACCACGAACTTGGTTAATGAAAATCCCTGTTTTTGCTGTCCAGCAGATTCTGTGAATCTCTCACCTCACCTGTCGGTTTACAGTCCACTCGTCTGGTCTCGAAATATATATGTCTGTTGTTGAGCAAACGGTTAGGGAAACAGAACGGCACTGACAAGAACCGCCGGTACCAAGACTGTTGACGACGTCAGTCAATGAGGAATGCGTCCAACATTGATCGTATTCTGATAACATATGTGAATCGGCATCCTTTCGGTAGAAACATGCAGAGGCGCGCAATGTTGCGCGTGCGGGACGTTGTCAGTCACAGGCAGCGTGATGCTAACGATTTCTTGGCCTTCGTATCCCCAAATCACACGAATATCAAATAATTCTAGTTTACTAAAGAAATGCAAGCTAATATGAGCAGCAATACAAAGAAGCAAGCAGCAGCCAACAAACGATTACAGTGGAAATGAACAAACTAAAGTCATCACCCAGCCGAATCAGCAACTCAAGAAATGGGGGGGGGGGAGGAAAGGAAACCAAAAAAAAAAAAAAAAAAACATGCCAAGAAGAGGTGCAGAGTGGTGGCAGAGGAGGGAAGAACGGGGAAGGGGGGGTGCAGAACTGAACAGGTACATACAAAGCCCAAGGAAAGGTGTGGAGGCGTCAAATGCCAGCCAGCCAGGTAAAAAAGCTCAGAGCGGCAGGCAGACGGAATAGAACGTGTGGTAGGGGGTAGTACGGCTGGCTGACGGATTGCAAGCGCTCTACAAACCGGGGAGCAAGCAGGCAGGCTACCTACCCATACCGGCGAGATAGGCAGGCCAGCGGCATCCAGCGGGATCGGGGGGAAAGGCAGTGTAAACAAAGGGGTTGTGCGGCAAAAGTCGTGTCGGACACGGTCTGGCACGTGGACTCACCCGCCACCGGTTTTCTCCTCAGTTATTGATTTCGACGCTCGGCTACCGTCCCCCCCCCCCCCCCCCCCCCCCCCCCCCCCCCCCCCCCCCCCCCCCTTCCCCCCCCCCCCCCCCCCCCCCCCCCCCCTTTCCTCCCATCCCCCACCTCTCCCTTCTCCTCCCCAAACAACGTCCCGAGGACAGCGCATGCAGCGGGGTGCAGTAAACCGATGGTGTCATGTTACAAAGTGTAGTGAGGGACGATCGATTTTGGTTTTTTTTTTTTTCCTTCTCGTAACAACCTGGGAAGGGGAGGGCTTTTGTGAATGGATGTGAAACAGGATCGATAATAATTTCCTTCCGCCATCAGAATATCGAGAATAAGCTTGCTATAAGAAAATACAGGAGAATTTTAGCTGCAAAACCTTATAAGCGCACGAAAACATACTCATTGCTTAACAATGCTCATGTGAAAAATAACCGTTTTCACATAATTATTTTCAGGTGATTATATCTTACTTCCTCCAAAGAAAACGTTTCGCGAGAATATATAGTGGGGTAAAAAAAAAAAATGATAATGAAAATGCTGTCATAAAAATATCAATGGATCTTCTAGTCCCATCTCCTCCCCAACCTCGCTCACCCCAAGCCTCACCTCTTACTCTCCAGTGAAAGTGACTGATTTACTATTGTACCCCGTGCAGAGCGGGCTCTGTATTGTTCTTGATCGTCCTCGGGCAAAATCTCTATGTTTTACCAGTTTCTTTTAGTTTCGCATCCCAGTTTAAACAGTATCACGTGCCGACTAAGCTCTTACCGTTGAGTTTGAAATCTGCCCATCTGTTTCTCTCACACACACACACAAACACACATACACTTGCCCATGCCGATGCCCGCTCGCATGTGTCTCTCTCTCTCTCTCTCACACACACACACACACACACACACACACACACACACACACACTGCACCTCTTCCCTTCTCCCGATTATATTGCTCTGCAGAAGTAAAAGTCGCCAGAAAATAGCTCCCTCGCTCTCTCGATTGTCGGCTGTGCAGCCCTCGAATCGAGAGGTAAAGCCGTGAATTACACACCACTGGAAAGCAACCGATCTTGCTCAACCATAGAACAGCAGGGGGTATACACAAACCCACCCTAATGGACCTTGCACACTCCACCCCCATTCCCCTACCCCAGTCTCTCTCTCTCTCTCTCTCTCTCTCTCTCTCTCTCTCTCTCTCTCTCTCACACACACACACACACACACACACACACACGACCACGCCCACACACACCCCCCACACACACACACACGCACGACCACGCGCACCCCCCCCCCCCCCCCCCCTACACACACACACACACACAAACTTGCTTTCCCCGATCTCTGCCCCCTCGTGTTCCTTTGAAGTGCTGCATCTCGAGACCATAGGTCGACTCTGGCTTGTCTGTAAGCGTGGGCACGGGGCGAGGGAGAGACAAAGGGGACTGTGGAGGTGGTAGGGTGAAGGGACTGAAGATAGATAACCCGGGGCTGGCGCTACATGGGAAGTGACAGAAACAGAAAAGGAGGCTGAAAAAAGGGGATGGGAGAGGGGTGGAGGGACAAAGGGGTGGGGGATCCTCATCTCACACCTATCGTGATTCGCGATTTTCACTTGCTGCACTCATTTTTTGTTTTTATTGACTGGTCTTCACAATGAGACTGCTTTTGGTTTCGTTTTTTGAAGGCCTTGTTCGAAAAAAAAAATAAATCTCTCTCTCTCTCTCTCTCTCTCTCTCTCTCTCTCTCTCTCTCTCTCTCTCTTCTAACATGCATGTGGTATTTATAATTAGACATGTGACAGCCCTGATACGCCTGGGCAGTAAACAAACACAAACTGAATAAATAGATTTGACAGACACAAAAATGAATGGAACAGTAACTAGTTGAGGTGCAGTGAAAAGAAATATGTGCATGCACGTGCACACACACACATTCCTCTTTTCCCCCTCAGTACCCGCATACCGCATTACACATTCCTTCCCCAATCACACACACACACTAACACACACGTGCAGGCGCGCCCCCCCCCACCCCCCCACACACAATCTCTTCCCAATACACACACACACACACACACTAACACACACATGCAGGCGCGCACAACCCTTTCCAATCACACACACACACACACACACACACACACACACACACACAGCTCTCTCTCTCTCTCTCTCTCTCTCTCTCTCTCTCTCTCTCTCTCTCTCACACACACACACACACACACACACACACACACTTTTCCCCGTCAGTACCCCCACATACCGCATTACGCATCCCTTCACAATCATTCACGAGACATGAAAACGCTTGTGACAGTTGGCATGACACGACCTCCCCCTGAGGCTGACTACCAGCTGGCTCCACATCTGTCACAGGAATGCGGCAGGAACCCTCCGGCCGGCCTCTCCCCACTGCAGCTCATTATGCTCTCTCTCTTTTTTCCTAGCTCTACCCCCACCCAACCAATCTCTCTCTGCCTGGGCTGCCCCCCCCCCCCCCCCCCCTTTCCTCGTTCCCCCTCATGTCTCAAGCTCTCTCTAAAATGTGGATTTTTTCCCCCAGTCCCCTGGTTGCCGCACCTGCTGTATGCATGTATCTTTTCAGCATGTATATCTGCGTATAGTGTACGTTTTAACTCATCATAATGTAATGTTCAGCATTGTAATGTCCTAGTTACACACATACACACACACTTGCACTCTTTCTCACTCTCTTCTCTCTCTCTCTCTCTCTCTCTATCTCATAGACGCACACATATGTGCAAACGCAGACACGCATGCATGTGCACATGCACACACACACTCACACCCACACACACACACATTCAGAACCAAAAATGGCATTTTTAAAGAAAGCCTGTGTGTGTGTGTGTGTGTGTGTGTGTGTGTGTGTGTGTATTTAATGACAGAATTGATCAATCATGCATGTGAGTGCAAGCAAGTTCACATGCATACACATGTGCACCATCATGGGCTCACACACACACACACACACACACACACACACACACACAGTGGCATAAACAACACTCATGCAAACTTTGCTTTGCTGTAGGATTTGAAACAATCAATTGCACCGACCTTAACCAGCAACACCTTCTCTCTTGTATTCTTCACTGTCAGAGCCAATGTGTGTCAAATCAATTCACGTACTCTGACCTACCAAGCTAGAAAGGAACAGCTGTAAAACCAATGTCAAAACAGCTGCAGAGGAGGTCATATTCAAACGGCTGACTGGTGTGTGATCTGACATTCAGTTGCCCTTAACTCCTACTCCCCCATTCCCCTTTCCCCCCCCCCCCCCCCCCTTGTACTTAGCCTCCTCCCTCCCTTCCCACACCTCCATCCCCTTCCCTCATCACCCCCCAAACTCTTCTATGATTACATGTAGTAAAGTGACAGTGGTTGAGCAATCGGGAAACTGCACCATGGCCTGGTCTGTTTGAATTGGACTTGAAAAGCATGCATGGATGCTGTGTCCCTGCTTTGCTTGAGCTGATTGTGTGGATTTTTCCTGCAGAGGTTCAACAATTGTTGAATCACACACCCTGCATCGGATGACTGATACTACCCGCATGCATTGAAGCTGACATGATTTGAAAAGAGGCTGCGTCACTGTTGTTTAGTGCTCGTGTGTGTGTTCTTCCACAATGATGTGCCGACTCCCAAAGCCCCCCTTCCCCTCCCCCACTTCCATGTTTCTTGTCCTGAGGACAGTGAAGGAAAATGTAATGTTTTTTTTTCCCCACCATCGGTCTTCCACTTTACATCTTGGGTACCTGTCTTTGAGAGTGAACGTGTGTGTGTGTGTGTGTGTGTGTGTGTGTGTGTGTGTAAGCCTGTGTATTTGTGTGTGTGTGCGTGTCTATTCCGGGACACTCATAAAAACCAGCACCTTCAATTGTAAACCAAAGGCTTCTCTTGGCAACAAAATACTTGAGACAAGGCAACTCTTGGCAATGAAATACTGAGACTGATGAAATACTTTGTTCATTATCCCACCCCATTCTGTGTTCCCCTGAAGTAAAACATATGGAAGTATTTCAAAAGAACTCACTGTCATTAGCTGTTTTATTGCTCTGTTGGGCAGACTTGTCCACCTGAACTTCAATGATGAGGAGAGTTTGTGCCCCGACTGGACCACGACAGGCTTCTCCATGCCCACACGTCCTCACCCGAGGTCGTCTACACATGAGGATGAGCCTGACAGATCTGCCTGAACCGACTGGAACGTGCTGTCACACACCCAACAGTTCCTGTCAACCAAACCGTCAACAGCTCCCTGTCAGCGAAACTGTTCCCAGCATCTGTGAAGCCTCGTTACTGGAAGCTCTGGCTGGGGACATTCTTTTCATCAGACCCTCAGGATGATCTGAAGTCAAAAGCGCTAATCAAGCCACCAGGAAAAAAACAAACTTTGCGCTTGAACCTAAGCTTTCAAACCAACCATCTCTGTGTACATTCACGTTAGTTGAGTGTGGTACTACCGATTTCTGAAGACTTCTGGGACTCTTGCCGGTGATTTCACTCAGTGTGACTACCACAGAAAATCTCAGAATGGCGTACAGCTCTGTGGTTTTGCTGCTGCTGAAGTTGAGTCTGTTCTCTTGGTAGCGGGAGGAGAATCTGACCAGGAACAATGCGTACACAACCTCCAGCACACCGAGGCCAACTGCAGCACCAAGAATCTGGATCGAGTGCCATGGGGGTTACATTTCAACATCCACACCTTAGACCTCAGCAACAACAGGTTGGTCACAGAGATGGGTAATATCAACATTGTTAAGAGTGGACACATATTTATGTCTCAAAATTCCTACACAGTGGTATTCGTGTACTTCCATTTTAACATCTTGAAACCACCAAAGTCTCAAACCATGCCACATAGTTTCGCTAACTTTTTTTTTTTTTTTATCCAGGTGGTTTTTGTTACTCAGTCACCTTCAGAATTTCTGGACTCTCATTCAGCAAGTTTTTTTTTTCTTTTTCATCATTCAGCCAATAGTTTTTTTTTCTGGTCGTACATTCAGCTACACACATGCACACACGCCCCCACCCACTTGCCTGCCTGCACACATGCACACACACACACATGCCCACACTCACACACACACACACACACACACACACACACACGCATACAGATACACACATGTATACAGATACACATGCACACACACACTTTCCAGTATAGAAGCCATGGACTGGCCAACCTGAACCACCTGCACACCCTGGACATGTCCCAGAACCATCTGCAGTTCGTGCCCACGGACATGTGGAGATTCCAGCCACTCTGTATCTCCACACCTTCCCTCCTCCCCTGTATACCTTACCCTTCCTTTTCCAGCCTTCAGATCTTGCTTTCAATGTAAGTTTGTTTCCTGCTTGCTTTCTCCCTAAAACTTGTGCCTTTTTTGTTATTTACCTTTCATTCTTTACATAGATCTGGTCTTTTTTTTTTTTTTTTTAATGAAGCTCAGAGACAGAAAACTTATTTGAAAAATGAAAAATCCAAATTTTATATAGAAGTACAAAAACTTCATGTTAATAAAAGGGTACTAATACTTTTTGAGCTTTACTTTTGATTTTCTCATTTTAATGACATATTGAAAATAAGTAATTATGACAAGAAGCAAATTTTTGTATAATGTCAGAATTTTAATAAATGATGATAAACTTACACATTAATCATTTCACTGATGATGAGATCAATATGACATGAAACACATTCACAAAGCCCAACTGCACTTTAAAAGCTTTCTTCACATGGACATAGGGAGGACCCCAAAGCTGGACTTTTTTTTTTGGTCTTTTTCAGTGATATGGCAACCAAAAAAAAAAAGTTAATAATCGATCAGTATTGAATGAAAAACAACACCACCACTACACTTGTGATGAAATTTCACCGAGCTGAGCGAGAGGGCCTCAAGAATACTCCAACCTCAGCGTGCTGCTGCTGCGCAACAACTCCATCAGCAAACTGACCCACAGGCGCTGGCCAACCTGAACCACCTGCACACCCTGGACCTGTCCCAGAACCACCATAATTCGTGTTACGGACATGTTTGCCAAGGTACCCAGCCTGCTCACATTTACCTGGACAGCAACAACATCATGCTGGTGTCACCCTCTTCGCCTTCCTGCACTTGAACAACCTCAAGAGTGGACCTCAGCCGAAAACCGTCGTGCTGGAGGTAACGCACTGGCGGGTTTGCCTAAATTCAGGTAAAATTACCCAATGATTATATAAAAAATGATTATTGTACTAAAGAATGAGCTTTCTGTGATTTGGTCGCTGTAAATCACAACTGAATTCATATAATGAAGTTTGTAAGATATTGGTGCTGGTTACGTACACAGATATGTTGCTATGGCCTACTCCTGAATTCTCAAATGTCAAACATGAGCCATGCTCGGGTGTTTGTGGAAGGGAGGGCACTTCTGCCAGTTTTTCAAATTATTTCCCTGTAATTGTTACCCGGGAACTGGCTTTTATCCATTGGGAAACTCTGGGTTACAGCCCAGGTGCCACTCCTGGAAGCTTCAGTATTTCCACCTGGAAAGGGGCTAAAAATAAAGTATTCCGCATCCCTTTCTTTCATATATGATTGATTGATTATTTGCTTGCATTATTGTTTAGGTTTGCATATACACATGATGCAGAATTTCAAAAGCATAATTTTGTTAGTATTTTGATAGCAACTCCTGCCACATTTACAAGGACAGGAAATATGCTTAATTTTTTCACTTTTTTTTTTTCTTAACATTTTGATCTTTGTAAGTTTTTAACGATGCTAAATGGAATGTACAGAACTACAAGTACTGTCAAAACACGCATATAAGTGCGTGCACACGCGCGCACGCACGCACACACACACACACACACAGGGACACACACACACACACACACTGAATATATCTTCATCTTTGACCCCTGTCTAGTAATGCATGCAAACTGTTTACTTACACAGCAGTCAGTGGAGAGGATGGGATGAAAGACACTATTGACACAATAGACATAGGGATTTAAAAATGGCCTGCAATCGATGAACATGGGAATCTTGCCCACAATCTCACTACACTGGTATGGCTATCTGCCTAGACCAACGGCTACATCCTCAGATGAGAGAGGTATTTAAGAGCCTAAAGACTATTGGTACAAAGGCTTTGCGAATGAGAAGCTAAAGAAATTTGTATTCCATGTAAGCACAACAACAGTGTTAAAACCTCTTCATTTTCAACATAAGCATAATTCTGATCTAAATTCTGTGAATTTTGTGTGGGCAGAAACTGCACCTGGAATACAACTCCTTGCGGTCCCTTCCAAATCAGACATTCTCACACCTGTCAGCGAACCTTCAGGACCTCCACCTTGAGAAACCCCTGGATCTGTGACTGCCACATTCGCTGGATGCACCAATGGATGAACGGCACTGGCGCCATCTGGCAGCATCCTGGTTTGCCCGTGCTGTGTGATGGGCCATCCATCTCAAAGGGCAAGCTGGTGTCCTCCATTCCTTTGGATGAGCTGGCTTGCGAGGTGGAGATGAGGAAGAGCGGATCTTCTCAGACTGTGGACAGGGGGGATGAGGCAGTGTTGGAAATGTCGGTACTTTTCCATTCCATTCGCCATCCCCATTTGGCAGAAAAAATGAGATGCCCATCGACTTCAAGGCACAGCCTGCTAAGTATTCCATGACCACTGAAGGATCTCCTTTGACAATCACTAAACTTCACATCAAAGATTTTCAGTATGAAGACATTGCACCCTACGAGTGCTTAGCTCAGAATGTGCGCGGTTCGGATTCAGCAGTCTTTAAAGTGACATTGACTGGTGTTCCGTTTGATTCAGTGGCTCAGCCTGACTATTCAGCATCTTCATCGGCAGGGGTGGATACTAAAAGCATAGTGGTGGCTGTGGCTGTGGTGTGTGGCATCATACTTATCATCGTTGTTAGTGTGCTGATCTTCTGCTGTGTGGCTTACATCAGGCGACGAGAACAGGAAAAGCGAGATGCTGTCGTAGAAAATGTGAAAAAGCATTTCATGACTAATGGTGAAATGGTGTCCTCTGACTCGAACAATTTGGACAGTCTACCAAAGAGCAGGACGAGATTGACAAGTCCAAACTGGACCAGTTCAATGATGACACAAATTCAGAGTCGAATAGAACTAATGATACAAATACCACTCACCCCAAACACTCGATAGAAACAGACTATCCAGGCAAGGAACCTGTGTACACGTTTCAACAAACCAGTTCCCCTTTCAACAATGAAAAACACATACGTTTCCTTTGGAAGTGAAATGACCGAACCCGAGTCATTACAAATGTACCCCACAGCCAACAGTACAATGAGATATGATGGGGTCACAGACAGAGTCAACCACACCCTTACTGGACAGGTACACTCCCTCTCTGTGTTTGATTCTGATGACCCATTTGACGATTCTCTTCACCATCCCATTTACGAGGCTGCTACTCTGTATTATCCCAAACGGAACCATTTCCCTGGAGTGAACGGTTCAGTTCCTCCCCTTACTCCAGGCAGTACCCGATCCAATACCCGTTCTACAACCTTCATCCCAGCCTGCACTAGCCGATACCCAGATTACCCAGACTACCGGGAGATGAGGTACCCATATAATATCAGTCCTGAGCAGTACATGCTGGCATCAAAGAAAAGCATGTCTGTGGGGAACTTGGGCTACCAGCCCCCTCCCCGCAAACCTCCAAGAGTGTTTCACTCTCGGGAGTATGTTGAAATGAGCCCTCATGACACCAGTGGCAGTGTTAGTGACTACATGAGCCTTCCACCGGAGGCCTACATCTACGGCATGAAGCCTGGGACACCTGTGTGAAAGTGAATCTGTCCATCAGTCACCTGTGAATACTTACATCTAGATTTCCTGTAACTGGATTTATCTAGTATTTGCTTGTGAGGAGTGACAACATTTTCTTTTAAACAGGATAGTGATTCTGAGAAATGATGCTCAACTTTGGATCATGTGTTGAAATTAGTGCTTAAACGGAATGAGGGGCAGACTGGGGAACTTTCCAGCAACAAGTCGAGAGTCCAGTTTTTGACTGCATCGATGCCAGTGACTGGTGTTGATATTTTTGAAGATATGTTTGTCAAATTTTTTCTGAGAGAGAGAGAGAGAGAGTGTGTGGGTGTCTGTGTGTGTGTTATCTGTTAATGTTACAAAAAGTGATGCCATCAAATGTCATTAGACCCATTTGAAACGTGACTTGTTTGAATGTTAGTTTTGGAAGACAAGATTCAAGTGAGCTGAATGTACGGGAAATTGTGCTGTGTGTAATGCATGTGTGTGTGTGTCTTGGCATTAGTATTTTAACTGATATCGGGCTTGTACAGTTGAGTTCCAAATATGTGTTGAAGTCTGCAGAGCAGCCTGATTAATTGCTTCCTTTAAAGAAAAAGTACTGGATCATTAACAGGCGGTCACTGGCTATTGACCATTGACCATGGAAAACATTGTTAGATGTTGGCAAAAAGAAATTTTTATGGAAGTTTTAATGTCAAATTATAATCGTCCAATATAAGTCAGAGGCATTACATTCTGATTTTTCCAAGTTTCATTTACATTAACACTGAGAGTGTGAAGTGCTGACCTGGAAATTATAAAAGTTAATGTTTCCATTCTTCTTAAATCCTAGAATTTACCATTCTACATTCAGTTTCTTTGATTAAGAATAAGATAAAATGCTCAAGTGTGAAATGACTGACAACTGTTTAGATGCTCACACAATACGGCAAGGGACAGACCATTTCTGAAAATGTCAAAATGTCATTGTTACATTGCATTAATAAAAGTCTAATAAAGTATTAATCACATGGCTCCTTTTGGACACATGACTAACTTCTCACAGATGTTACGTTTGAATTTGAATTATCAGTCCAATGTCTTCATTGTTTTACTGGTAAAAAAGGAACGGAAGGGGAAGTAGTGGGATTCACGTGTACAAAAGTTTCCTGTTTGGAATATAAAACCACCCCAATATACCCTGTGAGTGTGACAATGTGAATGCACACAGGACATGAACTACGAGTTTGAATTCTTAGATGTGTTAACACATGGTTCAGTTCATCGATTTCTATCTTGAAATATTATCAAACACTTTCGAGATCTAAACAAAAACAGATACGATAATTGTAATATTTCCAAATGTTAGTGCCATTGTACAGCGTAAATTTTTTTTAAACAAATGATGCACATTTGATGTGAACCATCAATTAAAACTGCATTTTAATCATGAAATTGCGTATTCTGCTGACCAAGAATGATCCATTCAGCTTTTTGGCACCCATTTGAATACACATACATGTATGTATAATGTGTGTGTAGTGAGTGTGTGTGTGTGTGTGTGTGTTTCATCATAAAAATGTGTGTGTGCACGTGCGTGTGTAAATGTGTGTGTGTGTGTGTGTGTGTGTGTGTGTGCTTGCGTGCGTGTATATGAGTGAGTGAGTGTTTGCTTCCCTCCCTCATAATGTGTACTGGCTAGCCCCAAATCATTATTGGACTTTTTTTAGTTTTTTTTTTGTGTTGTTGTTGTTGTTGTTTGCAAAGGAAAAGAAAACTCAGAAAAAGTTACCCTCTCATTTATTTAACTTTTCTGTGTAAATGATTGTGAACTGACCATTCACAGAATTCAGAGGAGAAACTCCGACAAGCCATTATCTGTTTGTAAGTATATTACCCATGAACTCACTGCCTTCTTCACCCCATACTTCAAAGCAAGGCAACATCCCATTCCTATTCTACTGCCTCATGCCACGCAATTCATCTTTTCTGGTGCCAAGAATCAAACGCATGTCACTTTTATTAATTTGTTACATGCTGTATTTTCACCGTGCAGATCTATATTTGCATAGCTTGTGTCCCGGTCACAATATTTTCATAATGTTAGAGAAGTATGTCTCTCAGATTCTGCACGTAAACAGGTCCACTTCCATTTTCATTGTTTTCTTCAGAATGACTGAAATCACATCATATTACTTTCTTAGTTTCTTCACCTGGAAATACACCAAGGATGCTGTTAATTACCAGACCTGTCATCAACATGCATTGTATTATAAGCTCAACATTCTAGCAAGAATGTGGAACTTAAAAAAATAATGGGTCTGTCATACACAAAAGACAGCAATAGAAACAAAAGTTCAGGTGTCAATTTAGACCATTTTCAGAGCAGAACAAATCTTTCATAACTTGATCATGCAGACCACTAACACTACATCAGGTCCGTTCCATACAATAAATTGCAGAAGTATGAAACCCTTCTACACAATGGTAGGTACTGCGTCCATAGAGAACATCCATTAATACCATCACTTCTAATGCTGACCAGTAGAGCTTCTACAACAAAACACAGCAATAGAAAACACAATTGTTCGCCGCATGCTTCTCTCAAGTAAGCTGAAAGGTGTGCTAGATTTGACTGTACCATGTTTCATAAGCACACAGAACTGAAATAGCTGAAAGTGTGCATTGCTAGAGTGTGTGATCATGTGCATGACTTAATGTGTGTACACACAAGCACACAGGAAATCTCAAACCAGCTGAAAGTGTGCATTGCTAGAGTGTGTGACTGTATCATGTGCATGATTTAATGTGTGTACACATAAGCACACAGGAAATCTGACCTATAGCTGAAAGCTGGAGAAGGACAAAATTATTCTTACAAATTGACACACCTCACATTGTCAGAAAATGAATAAATTATTAAACACTCACAGATAAGGAGAACCGACAGACAACACCCAGCAATTTTTGTAGATTTCACAAGAAGACTGCACATACAAGCACGCAAACACACACACACACACACACACACACACACACACACACACAGGGATCTTCCTAAAACATTTCTGAATTCAAGAAATGTGGATGAAGGCCATGAGGCAGCCGTTCTTATCATTCCTTACTTTAGATCCTCTCAGTCAGTGAATGTCCGGAAAGATGGTTTTTGATGGGTTTTTTTTGGCATCTATAAAAAATTGAGATTACAAAAAAAAACACTCTCTCCTTTGAACAGCAATCTTACTTCCTACAGCTCTGAATCTCATTACTTTGCCTTGCCTGAACCCTTCCCCAACTTCAGAAAATTTTCAAATCTCTCAATGATATTAACACAAACTTTGGAGGTAATTTCTACAGTTTAATTAAACTGTAGGGGATGTCAAGCTCCGAATTGCTGCTCAAGAGAAACAAAACAAAACACTTTGTCCAAGCAGAACAAATTTTGTCCTCTGTTCTTGATCTTCCAGTTTGCTCATTTCAGAATGTGATAACCGTGAGTTAACTATTCTGCAAGGAGCTAGGCCTCTCCAAGTAGATCTTGAGAAGTTTCCTTAGAACTTTTGTGGATGAAAGAAATTTAACATGCGTGCCCCATGTAATTAAAAATGGAGAGTGTGTTTTTACCTTCATTCTGCTTGTTCCTACCTTGTAAAGATTTAAAATGCATTCATGAGTGTCCCATGTTTTAACCAAATTCTGCTGATTTCCCCCACTGTAATTAACAAACATGATGATTCAGTCATTGTGACTGGAGTTACAGTGTTGCTGTCATACTGAATCTGATGGTTGATTAATGCATAGCTTTAAGTGTTGGTAATGATAAATGGTTATTTTTAAGACAAGCAATCATGAATCCAGAGGGTAATGGAAAACTAAATTCAATGCACAAAAAGACAAGACAAGGCGGATGTGAACATTTGAATTTTCAGCCAAACAGCATTTCTCAAACAAATAAACAAGTTATTTATAAGTGTTACTAGCTGAGCAAGAAGCATAAGGCGAAGGAAAGAAAGTTGATGAAAAGTCTTAACAAATTTCACCTAGTCAATTATCATTGGTGTGCTTCCTTCAACTTGCTTTTCTAGCCTATAGATAAAAATCCAGGTACGTCTCTTGCTCAGCCCTGTAGCTCCTCATTCTCTTGTTTATTTAATCTGTAACCTGTTCATCTGCTTGAGAAAGGCTGTTCAGCCTAAAATTCACACTAATCTTGTACCCTTCTTTTTTCAAGCACTGAATTTAGTGTCCAGTTACTCTCTTGCTTCACTGATCAGTTTGTTTGCTTATAATATTTCTTTCTTTTGGAACACAGCAACCGGTATCAATGATTTTGCGTTTGTTTGTTTGTTTGTTTGCTTAACTTCATACATGGTGTTGTGTTTAAAAAAGGATATCAGATGAAAACGCAGTCCACACGTATCTAAGTGGAAGATTAATTTTCATTTGCTCACAGCAGGATAAACTTCATGTGTGTTAGATTTGAAATGCTACATTTTTTTTTTAGGGTAAATTCTTGTCATGATTGTCACGCTTTCATTTGCAAGAAAATGAAAAATTGAGGTGATACTGAATTAACACTTTGAATGGGTTTGCCAAAAATGTAATGATTTATCAGAATAGTAACAAGAATAGTCCCATCTCAGCTTTTCTAGTTCTTAAAAGCAAAACAGGGCAAGTCAGCTGATTTGGAAGGGTCTTAACCATAGCTAGAGCAGCCTTGTCCAGGCTGTTGTGGGTGAATGTTTAGTTTTATGAGTGAACACAAAGTAAGAGCATGCTTTTCATTTTACCAGGTAGTTCTGTTTTTTTTTTCATTAATTCAAAGTTGTAAAAAAAAAAATGCTTTGTGCTGAAAGTTAAAATGGTTATGATTTAGCATTTTGAATTGCTTTCTTTTCATGAATGCTTCCGTGCCCATCCCCACTTTGGACTGTGTAAATATTTCATGTGCATCATCAGTTTGTCATGTAAATGAGGACTTTTATTTGCATAATTTATGATAAACTGGAACTGATAAACAGGACTGACTGAGTGAAATAACAACTTCATCCTTTGTTGTGAATTCTGTAACTTTTGAGCATTTTCTGCAATGGAAGCTGAAATTAAATGCAAAGGTGATCTCTAGGTCTTCTTTGGTTCTCTTTATGTCTGTGTGTGAGCGCGTGTGTATGTTCGTATGTGTGTGTGTTCCTTGCACCCCTGCACAATGCATGGACTTATCTCCTGTCATGTTTCACCCTTGGACGGAGGAGGTCGAATTTCTCATCATGTAAAAAGAAACCAGTGTTTCGACGCCACCACCAGACGCGGCAGAAAAGAATGTCTGGAGCACAGGCGATCATATGATGTCACTTACACTCTGATCTTACCTTACAAGAGTTCCTTCGAGTTGAAGAACTAAATCTTTATTTTACATTTCATTTCTGGAAAAGACAAATCTCCATACAGTGGAAATCGGTTGTAACCTACGGCTGCTCGCCAGTGAGCCATTGCAGTACTGTGGTGATGGGACTATGCAGACAGATCAGTTACCTTGTACCACTGTCTTCCCTTTTGTACAGGACTGAATAAGTTGACTAAGTAAAGTATTGCTGTCCTCGGAGTCTTCACAAAGTATACTGTGATTTTCCTTCAAACTTGTAGACATGTACACTGATCTGTTTTCAATACCATTCAAACAACAGGTTAGGGTTGGAGATGTTATCTTAAACATAATGCCCCCCCCCCCTCCCCTCCACCTTCCACCCCCCCCCCCCCTCACCTGAGAAACAACATTCAATAATAATCTCATCTTTAGCACCCATATTATACCCAGTAACTGGTAGAGTAATCTGTAAAGTAGAGTTGGTGTGTGAAAGCTTCAGCTCTTTCACAGTATTGCTGGCTGTCCCACCCTATAGCCACCATAATAATAAATAATAACAGGATATTTACGTCTTATATTTTTTGCGACACCTTCAAGTGCTTTAGCGAAGTTTTCACACCCACCCAACTGCTCTCAATATTAAACAAGCGCTGTCCCCGTTTATAACCACCATAATAATAAATATTAACAGGATATGTACGTTGCACTTTGCGACACCTTCAAGTGCTTTAGCAAAGTGTTCACAGCCACCCAACTGCTCTATATATTTAACAAGTCGCAGGCTGTGGATTCTTACAGGTAGGCTGGTGTCACAGACACACTGCCATCCTCTCTCGTGGGTAGACCCAGTGAACACAGCTATTCTGCAGAGCTGTCAAAGGGACGATTGGAATGTCAGGGAAGGGCATGAAATGCGAGTGCACACCGCATTGAACCAACATCTATTTTTAACCCCTTCCATGTTAGACTGCCTCTGTCCTTGGCTTGCTGAACGGCAGTCTGCCTTCCTTTAATACTTTGTAATGCAATGCTGGGTTGCCTGGACACACTCTGTGACCTTGGGGGCTACAATTCATGGTGCAACTAAGCTACATGGAGCCACCGTTATTGACTTCTTCGCTTTGTGCCATGTAAGGTGACGGAAAGGCAACTGTTCGATTTGCCTTGCCTTGATTAGATAATATAGGTGATAGCTGTCTAAAAAAAAAAATCTTTTTTTTTTTTTTTTTGGCTTCCAATGAATGGATGCAATCACACTTCTAGTTTTTAAGTCTCAGTGAAAGTTTTTTTTTTTTTCTCTTCTTTTTTTTTAATGTTTCAGGTGTGGTATCTTTGACACACTGAGCTTAGAACAGGGATGTCAACATTTTTGTTTGTCAGGCTGTCAAAATCAAAAGTCACAACAACAACCTGATATCAGCTATAAGGTGGTTAAAAGTATACTGGGTGAAATCATGTTTTTATCCTTTCCATTGATACAGAACAAAGGGCTTTACATTTTTATTAAGAGGTGTAAAATAAACGTCCTACATTAAGAAAATTAATTTGTTATGCAGCATCCATTGCAATAGAATCAATCCTCTATAGTGTACTTTTTCCTACTGTCAAAGTCATTTTGCAGCTGTTCATAAAACCGGCATTCCAACTATACATTCAGTTCTATTACACATGCTGTACTTTCTGCTTACAAGGTAATTTTTCAAAAATTACTTGAAAAATACAGAAAATATGCTTTCATCCACAACTTACACAGCATACAGGATTAAAGGATTTGTTTATAAGTCAGAACTTCTCCCATTGAAGAGTAACACCTCTGACAGTCTCTGTATACATCTCTAAGTTTTTCCAACAGCAACTCTTCATCACCAGCAGCGAAAAAAAAAAGTTTTTTAAATGATTTATAAGGCTCCGCCTCACTTTGCAACCAGCAGCAAAAGTGTTAAAGCAGTAATGGGTATCACTGCAAATGTCAGCTCCCACCACACATTACACAGACACAGCGTTCCACTACTGATGTCACTTAAATGTGCATTCTAATACTGGTGTTAACAAATCCAATATGAACAACACTCTGAAAGCCTGAGTGGGTGGGAAAGAGAGCAATGGAATGAACACTAACACAAACATGCCAACTGACAAAAAGACAGTGTACACGTACAATGGTAGTAATGAAGACAGAAAAGACGTTTGGAAAACAGAACAAGAATAAGCTGTTACCCAGTAGAAAGAGAGATCAACTCTTGATGTGTGGTACCATTATTTGTACACTTCACCCTTTAACTGAACAGCAGCTGATTATAAACGTTTTGCATCTTATTTCTTCAGTAATGTTCATGTTTGTCACAAAGTGTATGTTTCAACTCATACACACACTGAGTGAAGTTGCGCTACAAAATCAATAACTTAAAAGAAACTACACACACTCTGCGATTCAATACCATAGTTCCTCTTCCCAGCACAGTAAACGGAATCCATTCCCTGATCCACAGGCACAAAGAGAGCTAGGTCACTGCGGTCACAGCATATCTCTACTTTCATTGCCCTAGATACAGAACTCCCATCAAACACAGTGCACTGGTCCTATGTCGATTGTCTGTGGCTGGCCTGGCAGAGAGAGCTTCAGTACAATACAGTTAAGGGTGTGATGTGTGCATAAGGATTCCACATACGTACAAAAACCCCTAATGATGAACAGTAAACAAGTGGGGTAGTCTTTGCTCCCATAAGGAAACCTAACACAGAGTAACTTTTATTCAAGACTGGCACAGCCTTTTTAAACTTGAATAAAGTCAGACAAATACAAAGACGAACAATCTAATAGTGGGGGAAAACAAGCACAGGCCAATAACTAAATTGTCTTCATAGTAATGACTTGGCAAAACTTTGAACTTAAGAAGCGGGGGGAAGAGGGGGGGGGGGAGTTCAAAGTTTTGCCAAGTCATTACTATGAAGACAATTTAGTTATTGGCCTGCGCTTGTTTTCCCCCACTATTAGATTGTTCGTCTTTGTATTTGTCTGACTTTATTCAAGTTTAAAAGGGCTGTGCCAGTCTTGAATAAAAGTTACACTGTGTTAGGTTTCCTTATGGGAGCAAAGACTACCCCACTTGTTTACTGTTTATTGTTTGCTGTTCCCTGCCTCATTTCATTTCCAATTCCCCTAATGATGACATGAGACAGACTAAGAGACAGACAAAGTAATCAAAAAAACAGACACATTTGATGGGGGTGGAGAAGGAACAAGAAGAAATAAAACAGCCGGTGCAGAACAAGAATATTTATGCAGTAGAAAGAGAAGTACTGACATTTAGCATGTACAACTTATGCATGTAAACAGTCTTATGCACAATGAACAGTGTTTTTTTAGTATTGACTGAAAAATGTACAGTAATATTCCATGTTTCTGTTCCTTTGATCTTTCATTAATCAGCAAACTTTGAAACTCTAAGTCATATGCTTGCCTTCTGTTGACTCTGTTGACCAAGTAACATGTACTTTCTCTTCAAATGTCTCCATGAAACTCTGTGATCTGTAGTTTTGTACATTCCCTTAGTGCATGTTTGAAATGGTCTGGGTCTTACCTGATTCAAATCAGCAACAAGATCACTAACCAAGATTGAAAATGAAAAACAAACAAGCTCTGCTTCATGAACAAATTTGTTGTATTGTTAACTTAATGCAAGCTATTGATCACTAGATTATTTCTCCACTAAGTGCAGATGATGTATCAATGTATTTGATATCAAATGTGATCTGCTGCAAAGGACACATCACAGACAGAGAGAGACTAAAAAACAGTTGAAAAACAAACACAAAGGCTGCAACAGATCACGGTCATAGTGGACAAAGAAGACACCCGCCAAGGCTTGTTCAGAAAAATACACCACCACACACAAGACAGTCTGACTTGAATCAGAACTTCTGATCATTTTTCATATTTTGGCAATTTGTCATCAAATCAAAATGGTTTTCTTTTTAAGAATAAAGAAACAGACACAGACATTTAAATGATGAAATAAATCACTTCAGATTTCAAATGCAAAAAAATCAGCACTTCATAAAATTAATACTTGTATTCATTAGGAAATATACCTGTCAGTTCTGTTTAGACCTTGAAAGAAATTGTACTCTGATCACATCAAAAAGACTGTACCACAACTGGATAAAAAAGAAAAAAAAGGCAAGTCTAGCTGTCATCTGATTCAAATCAGAACTACCCAACATACACCAACAGATCACAGAACTTACCTTTTGCGTGATGTGGTCAAAGTTGATGCCCAGTTCTGTACGGAATAAAACACTCCTTATTAAACACATCTGTACACCCAGTCACACATACGAATATTTGTGTTATGCACCATAAACTGTTCAAAACTTTTTTTTTTTTTTAATATGATAAATGAGAGCTACAAAGATAACTGTAAAAACTACTCTACATAATGAGATCCTATTTAATCATTGTACCTTACAAATTATGGACACAGGAATGTAAGTAAAGAAAACAGTGTTGCTGACTAAGTACCTCTGGATGATAAAAAGTAACATGTATATACCACACATGATTGTGAAAAACAACAAACCACCAATGTCAGCATCATCTTTTGTTTGAGGGGACAGAAAGTATTCAGGATGCAGGCAATCATCAATCACTAGGACACATTAAAAAAAATGGTATTTGTGAAAAACAAGGTATTAAAATGCTGTACACAAAAATACAAACAAAAAGTGACACAAACGAGAATGACACAAACAATGTAATAAAACAACAACGGCTTGTAAACTAAATCACCTGCATTTCATTCAAAACTTTCATATGTCAGACACTGAATTCGCCAGGTCTCGATTTTCAGATGCAGCAAAGCCTAGCACGTAAAGACTAAGATCAGACTTTTCTCCCCTTGCCTCCCAGTATCAATGTATGAGAAATCTGTTCATGCCTGATCCCACCCATGCAGATAATTCCACATGTTAAAGATTCCCAGTCCATGTCAGCATTCTGTGGATTGTGGAAGAACAAAAAATACTCAGCTGCACAAATAATAACTGGTGAGGAAACAGGCACCAAAAAAGCCTTCACACACAGCTCACTGAAATGTGGTAGAGACATTGATAGCTCTTTCTGGATGACTGAACCTGAGGCTATGGTCCAAAAAACACAAGTGTGGCTGTATATGGAGTGAGCTAGAATGGGTGACGTAACAGTAACACCACTGAGATGCAAGATGAGCAGGAGAAAAAAGCTCTGGTGGATGTTCTGGTAGTGAAAACCACCCATCATGAAGGATGGTTTGAAAAACCCTCCAAAGAACTACTTCATCTATACATAAAATTGTTTCAAATATAACAGACTGCCAAAACCTGAAAGGAAAACTAAAGGAACAGCACATATTCATTGAAGTGACAGACATGATGTGGTTTAATGTATTTATACCTGAATGGAGTAAAGAATAATCATTTTGTGAATATGTAGAGATGTATTAAACATACAGGATACTATTCACGACAGAAGGCTCAAGGATTTAACACATTTCATCAACGCTACAGCTAAATGACGTATGGTGAAACACTCTCCAAGTAAACCTCAGGTTTCAGTGGGCTTAGCTGACTCCCCTTAGCTAAGTGAAAAATTCGTTCATTTTCATTGTCCTATTTGTTTGTGTCTTGCCTGAGAAGACCTAAGAGGTCAAATGTGTCGTGTTTGTTTTTGTGACTCGTTTGTTCATGTTTCTCTTGGCGGTTCGCTAACATTTATTTAAGATTGTTTTGGATTTCCGCCTGCAGTCATCTCACTTTGGAATTGACTCCCCTTGTTTTTGTCCCTGTAGGCAAAATCCCTACAAAATGTTCAAAAAAAAAACTTTTGCTAACACTGTCAAATTTACTGTTGACTGATTCTCAGAAACTGTTATCATGACTGATGACAGTACCATTCAGTTTGATAAGTCTGACTTTCCTGTTGTTATGTTTACTCTCTGAAGCATTCTTTTGCAGAAAGGTAACTAAAGAAAGTAATTCTTACTTATCATGTTTTGGAGAAAAAAAAATTAACAACAAAAAAATAATGCAACTTAAAAAAAAAAAACTTTTCTCAAATACGAAAGAATTTACTCTAAATATATGGACATATATACATACACATTTTTACTAGGCACTTGCCTAATTTGATATGAGTGAGTCTGAATGTGTGTGTGTGTGTGTGTGTGTGTGTGTGTGTGTGTGTGTGTGTGTGTGTGTGTGTGTGTGTGTGTGTGTAAGTGTTTATGTGTATGAGTGTGTGTGTGTATGTGTGTAAGCATGTTTACTCAATTGCTTATTATTGCATAATTATAGCCTAATTCTTATCATTTCAGACTGTTGTCTGTCACATTTACTCTATGATTGTAAATGTGTATGCACATGTGTGTGTGTGTGTGTGTGTGTGTGTGTGTGTGTGTGTGTGTGTGTGTGTGTGTGTGTGTGTGTGTGTGTGTGTGTGTGTGTGTGTGTGTGTGTGTGTGTGTGTGTGTGTGTGTGTGTGTGAGTGTTTAAGTGTATGTGTGTGTGTATGTGTGTAAGCATGTTTACTCAATTGCTTATTATTGCATAATTATAGCCTAATTCTTATCATTTCAGACTGTTGTCTGTCATATTTACTCTATGTTTGTAAATGTGTATGCATATGTGTGTGTGTGTGTGCGTGTGTGTGTGTGCGCGCGCACATGAGTGTGTGTGTGTGTGTGTGTTTGTGTGTGTGTGTGTGTGTGTATGTGTGTGTGCGTGTGTGTGTGTGTGTGTGTGTATGTGTGGTTTGTGAGTGCCACTGATTTCCTTGTAATCTATTTTCATATTCATACTGATGTCTGTGCATTAACCATTCTTGCTCACCTGACCTTTTAAAAATGAGCAACTGTGGAACCATTTATTTATTTATTTATTTTTGTTGTTCAGCAAACGCTGAAATGATTCATGCATCCACCGCGACGGCTGACATTTTGTCAATTTCAAGTATTGGTCTACAGGCTCACGTAATCTAAAGAGAGGCAACTCTTCATGGTGGAAGATCAATATAATTGAAGGGAAGCAACTCACAATATCTACAAGACTATCGAAAGTGGTGGAGTTGCTTGAAATCTTAAGCCCTGCTGAATTTTTTACCTTTGTAGATACAGATGTACATGAACATGTGTGTGTGTGTGTGTGTGTGTGAACACAAGCCCACAGGCGTGCCAGTGTTTTAGTGCATGTATGCGTGCCAAGAGTGTCAGGTTCATGTATAGTTGCATGTGTGTGTGTTCAACCAAAAGCTGTTTCTACTTTCATGACTGCTTAATTCTCTGATCATGCTGAACTGGATAGTAACATCCTATCAGCGCTTAGATCTTGAAAAGCAAGTCATTCAACAGTACTGAAATCTCACACACACACACACACACACACACACACACACACACAGAGCTACGCTAGAATGGCCATTGAGCTAAAAATTTAAAAAAAAAAAAAAAAAAAAAGTAACAACTGAAAAAACAAAGAAAATGTCAATCATGGCCAAATCCAAGTTTCCAACAGCAACAGCAAGATATTCCAAGAACCACAAAACCATGACAGCTACCAAGAAGAAAATCACAATGCCTGGAAACATCATGCAATGTGAAAAATGAACTGAAATGACTAGACCCATCAAACCGACATCAACTGCCGACCCAATTCACCTTCAGTCAGAGCAAACACCATAGCCAACGTTACTGGCACACCCTTGCAGCTTTTGCAAGGAAGTGCTTGGCTTAGAAACCATGTTGCAAGAGGAAGGGAAAGAAATCTGTGCCGTGGAAGGACACTAACGATATTGAATGATACTGACTGGATGACACGGGAAACGACTGAATGAAGCGCCAGCTGGCCGCTCTTCAGTCGGCACTACCCAGGTAGGCAGCCCGTTGTGTAAACGAGTGTTTGATTATTGTAAAGCGCTGTGAGCTCTAGTGAGAAAGGGCGCTCTATAAATGTACGTTATTATTACTATTATTATTAACGTGAACATACAGCAACAAGGAGATAAGAAGAAAGAAGATGACCTACTATTAGTCTATGAAACCATACAAAACACCCCCATGGCCATCGCGAGTCAAATATCCACACACCATTGGCAAAAATATTCCTCATATGTTGCTTGCACTAAATCATCATTTCATTCAAAAGACCTTATGCCAAAATCCAATGTAAAACCAACTACATGTCCAAGCATCTTTCCAAGTATGATGACAAGGCACTTGGTACCAAGGACATACTACTTAGTACTCCATGACTTGATAAGGAACAAAGTAGAAGGAACATTCTTAGGTCTCTCATATGGTCTATAGGCTGCCACAAGTAAAGTCCACAAGACTGAAGAATGTCAGGTCAAAATAGCAGAAACAAAGCATGATCTCTTCTTCATACTAACTGTGATATCATTCTAAATGATCTGAAAGACAAATATCTGTACAAATGCAGCACAGGTTTGGAGCAATGTGTACGAAATATCCCCAAAGCTAAGTAGCAATACGTCAAGTCACACCAATCAGAAACAAAACCCTAAATATGAAAACAGAACTGGTCAACATACTTGCAAAGCCAAAGCTTGTGGCAGAAAAAAAAAGCCCTTTTTTTTATCAGTCATGACAGCTTAAGTGCAAAAGACAACAGAATCATAAACCATCACAAAATTCATCGAGCTTCCAGAGGTGCCAGTGTCCTTGCCAGGAACTTAAGATAACAGCTTCATCAACTTATTTGGGGAAAAGCCATGGAAGAGACCAACCCCACACTCTCACCAGCAGGCTACAAGTTCTGCCCTCTCACTTTTCCACCATTCTGGTTCTGCTTGATTCCAGCGACCTGCTCCTACCAAATGTCAGCTGTTTCAACTGCTAAGTCATTCTCATTTGCCTTGCATTGTTATCACTAGTTTTGTCTCTAAAAGGCTTAGCTGTTACACACTGCCTTGTAACATTTAAAAAAATGAATTTTTATTCTTATTTGACATTCAATGATATGAAAAAAATCTAAGGAATCAAATATAATGTGTCAGTATTCAACAATGGAATACTTGCTCCGTTGACAAAAATTTTCCATACCTAAATCAATACCTAACCTTACAAGAGCTTTAAATTTCACTTCTCTAGAGTCCCTGAATGTGAACAAAACTAATTTGCCCTAACTCTAAGGTTCCTACCGCCCACCGAATCATGAACAATCAGATTCTTGTAACCATATGCTGACTGCCATTCATGTTTGTGAGAGCTTAACAACTTTGTTCGAGTACTACCTGCATCAAAAACTATTTCACTATGTTTATCTTGTGTCACCATTGTAAAATCATCCACATCACTGATTTTAAGTATTGCTTCTATTCATATGCCAAAAGCCTAAAATAACAAAGCTGAGGCTACCAAACTTTCAAGATCAACAAGACTGATGGGTTCTTGCAGTTGCTTTTAATGCTCACACTTCTGTTGTTGTTGTTGACAATATATTGCTCTCACATCACTAATAACAGTTGAATAACAACACTGTGGACTCTATGTTTATTTCACAATGGAAACGTCACACACATGTGCTGACTCACAAACCACAGCAAAAGATCTCACATTCGTATCCCATCCCTTACTCCAAACTGTGATGTGGAAACAGATGATGACTAACTAGGGTCTAATCTTAACCCAAAGATCTCCGTAAATCAGAATACTGAACAAGAAACAGTTCAGCCTGATTTCATACCACTATAAATATGCTGAGTGGACAGATTCAGAAAAATGTGTTTTAAAAAAAAACAAACAAACAAATCTGTTACATACAGAAACTTAAGTCAGTATTACTCACAGTGAATTTCATGAATCCATTTTAGATGCTTTAACTTTGGTTGAAAAGTAAATATTATTTTAAAACCAGGAAAACACCAAGCTAATGTCTGGCTGAATAGTTATTGTAAACATACCATAAATGGCAAGAAAGAAAAATGTAAAAACTGGATTAATGACAGAAAAGCTGGGAATTACAAGGGGAAGAAAAAAATTCAGATAAACAAAGTGATGAAGTTATAGAAAACGCTATGGGAGAAAATTGCAAATTATTCTGCAATTCTGAAATAAAAGATTATAAGGATATTGGAAAATTTTAGGACAACTGAAAATAATGAAAAATGGCTTTCATTTACCAACATGTCCAGTAAAACATGAACTTAACTGTTTTCTAAACTCCTTAAAAAAAGCAGAGGCCTTTGCAGATCTGTTTGCACGGACCAGCCGTATAATTGTCAGACCATTGTCAAAATTACTGGAAACACAAAAGAGTACAATTAAATATATAAAGACCCCTCTAATTGCATAAATGTCCCCCTCACGTTCTAAGAAATTAAGGATGCAATCAATTCTATCCCAGATTAAAAAAAAAAAAAAAAAAAAGTATTACTTGATCTAGATGGCACCCAACCAAATGCTGAGGAATCTACCAGACAAACATGTTAACTCATTACATCAAATATTTCTAAGAAGCTGGTATGAATGTGAAATGCCACAAATCTGGAAACAGTCCATCATAATTCCCATGACAGAGTAAGGCAAATGTAATGTCAACATATATAATTACAGACGAAAAGAATAAACACTGCATACATGCAGACTTAAGAAGGCTCATTCATTTTGTGAGAGGCATAATGTGGTTCCCAAAAAGCAAATAGTTTTTGCAAAGGAAAATCAATGATTGAAAATTTACGTCAAACAAACAAATATCAAGAAAAAAAAAATTCTCATAACGCAAATGTGTTCTAGCAACAATTTTTATATTGCCAAAGCCAATGACCAAATGTGGCATGCTTGATTTACATAAACTGAAGAACACTGGTCTATCAGGACATATTATAAACATATCCAAAGTTTTCTGAAAATATGAATATAAATAAGAATCAGAAACACATGCTCAAAAAAAACGAGCTCTAAAACGGCACTTCTCAAGGATCAGTTATAACTCTGCTCCTGTTTTCCATCTTAATGTACAGTTTACCTGTCAAAATCTCTAGGAATGTAGTTCTAGTTCGATATACTAATAATTTATGCATATAGGAAGGACTAACTTAAAAGAGAACACATCTAAGCAAAGTGTCCATTTTACCTGAAAAATGTATCAAAAAGAACTTGATAATATCGCACAACATATGAAAAATAACAGCTTCAAGTTGACACAGAGAGAAACGAGCATTTTTCAATTTAGCAATGGCTCAAACCTAGAAAATAAAAAATATGTCCTCCAGTTTAGAATCAAAAAAATTTGGCAAATTTATAGCAACAAATTCACAAAAGCACAAAAAGCTCAAAACTGTCAACTTTTTCTCAGAGTGAAAAAAGCTCAACTGTTCCCTAGCAACATAACAAATATCAAGAAAAAAAAATTCTCATAACGCAAATGTGTTCTAGCAACAATTTTTATATTGCCAAAGCCAATGACCAAATGTGGCATGCTTGATTTACATAAACTGAAGAACACTGGTCTATCAGGACATATTATAAACATATCCAAAGTTTTCTGAAAATATGAATATAAATAAGAATCAAAACACATGCTCAAAAAAAACGAGCTCTAAAACGGCACTTCTCAAGGATCAGTTATAACTCTGCTCCTGTTTTTCCATCTTAATGTACAGTTTACCTGTCAAAATCTCTAGGAATGTAGTTCTAGTTCGATATGCTAATAATTTATGCATATAGGAAGGACTAACTTAAAAGAGAACACATCTAAGCAAAGTGTCCATTTACCTGAAAAATGTATCAAAAAGAACTTGATAATATCGCACAACATATGAAAAATAACAGCTTCAAGTTGACACAGAGAAACGAGCATTTTTCAATTTAGCAATGGCTCTCAAACCTAGAAAATATGCCTTCTTTCCAACTGGTCAATACTGTCCTCCAGTATTAGACATCAAAAGATTTTGGCAAATTTATCCAATAGCAAATCTATCTGGGAAGCACACC